>BDUI01003010.1:32945-51769 GCA_002335545.1 Apodemus speciosus | reverse complement strand
CTCCCTTCCCCTTCCCCTCCCCTTCCTTCCCTTTCTCTCCTCTCCTCTCTTCTCCTCTCCCCTCCTCCCCTCCCCTCTCCTCTCTTCCCTTCTCTTCCCTCCCCTCCCAATCACTCTCCTTTCTTCTCTTCTGTCTCTCTTCTCTCCTTCCCATCTCTCTCTTTCCATTTTTCTTCCTTCTCTTCTCTCTTCTCTTTCCCTACTAATATTCCTCCTTTCTCACTCACTCTCTCTTCCTTCCTTTTTGCCGCCCCCCGCCCCCAAATCAGTGAGCATCTACCCTTCTCACTCCCTGTACACCCATGGGCATTTATTGGTCTCTCTTCCAGTCTCGAGACCCTTGAATGTTATTTGCGGAGGCCCGTAGTTCCCTAGTTGACTGATCTGGGGTTTCCCCAGTTTCCTCAGCTTTGAGTCAGGTGTTTTCTTGGGCTGTATCCCAGGGGGATCCAGCTCTGAGGGCCCAGAGCAGTGGGCAGTGTAGACATTTGTTTTCAAGAAGTGGACAAAGTTAAGGGCCTTCCTAGGATTGCAGAAGCCACCCTTGCTTTCTAGACGCTGCCCCTTCAACCTTGTACTGGCCCGCGTGGGGAACAGTGTCTCCTCCATGGCGATCAGTCTTTTCTTGCCATCCTCAGACTTGCCCTCAGCATCACAATCTTCTTACCTCTCCAGTGAAGAATAATTGAACTGTGTTCTCCCTTCCAATCATCCCCAAACCAAATTGTTTCATTTTTATTAAACACCTATCACGTGAAGCAGGCCTCTAGACACCAGAGAGCAGTGCCGCCYTCCTCCCTCCTCCTCCAGCCTCCTCTGTGACTATTTTGAGAATAAAGTTAGGTCACATTTTATCTTAGCAACAACTAATATATTCTTTAATGAGTTTTGTAACTGCTGTCCATAAACATTTTTATATCAGTGAGAAAAGGGACCAATTAGAGGCTGTAAACAGATTTCTTGGCTGCAGTTATCCCTTGAGTCTGTCGGCGGGCCCAAATCTGCGGGACCACTAGTGATCCTGACGCTTTGTGTCCGTCTTAGTTCCTCATCAGCAAAATGAGAGTTTGAGGCAGGCGGTCTCCAGGGTCCTGTTTCCACCCACCAGACAGCACATGGCGGCAGAGATCTGGCTATGCTGCACTCTGACAGGATGAACAAACGTCTCAGAATCCTCACAGCAAAGCCTCCTCGCAGTGTGCACTCCCATGGCTCTGGAAAATGGGCTTGCCCAAGTTTTTCAAATCAGAGGAGCACCGACCCCTTAAACCAGGAAACAAGGACGGCTGCTCCAGCCCGGTGCACTTGACACACAGAATTAATCCAGCACTAAGGCAGGAAGCTTGCCAGGAGTCCCAGCCCAGCCTGTGGTTAGGTGCAAGGTTCTGTCTCCAAAAAACAAAAACAGAAACAAGTAAACCAAACCACCAACACCAATACCAGCATCAGCACCAACACACAGAACAGTCCAGACTCTGCTGGGGTTCTTCAAAGACTGCAGAGCCACCCTGTTGAGATTTCACTTCTCATTAGGGAGACCTGCCTTTGGGCGGTCAGTAATTTAAATGAATACTTAAGCCACAGGACGAAGGCCCTTATCCAGGATGGAGGAGGACAGTCATGGGGAGGGTGATGAGTCCTGAGAGCTGCTCAAAGGCATCTTCGTGTACGCACACAGAGAGCTCTTACATGGACCTGTACTCTGCCTCTTCCACCTCTTTGACGGAYGATACAGGGATGTCCTGACTTAGACCTAAATTCGTTTCATAGCCAACCCCACCTACTGGGAGTCAGGTACAACAAAGCGTTTGCTGGGCTCACCACTTGGCCCTCTTCTTCTGGCTGGATCACATCGGTTCACCTAGCAGTGCTCATGGCTAGGTCTCTGTCTCCCAATTTAGGGAAAAATAAACACAGGATGAGCTGCTTCTCACGTAATGTCACTCCATCCTGCATAATTGCTGGAAGGAAAACCTCCTGGTCTCGAAGCTGAACAATGCTAGTGATTACAGTGATTAAATCAATCAAGCCCAATTTCATAATCATCCAATGTAGCATTGTCAACTCCACGGGGCCCCCTGACGTGACATGTGCCAACCCAGCTGTCTCATACAGGAATCAAAAACAGCGTTGAACAAAACATTTGTGGGGGAGGGTTAAAGGTTCTCAAAAATGTTCTTCCATATTAATAAGAATAAGGAGGTTCAATAACACTGTGAAATTTTAGTTTAACGACAGCGGAATAACTCATTTATAATTCCTGGTGGTGACTGACTTTAGTAGCTCACACATGAAAAATGTACTCACTCTATCCTGTTCAATAAATGTTTTATTGTCATTGTATCAGGGAAGACATTTTCCAGCTGAGAAAGTCACGGCTAAACACTGTCCTCTGAAGACGCTCATGTAATAACACAGGTGATGTGCAACTGCAGTTAAAGAAGGGTTTTTCCAGATATCTGCCGGCGAGGCTGCGGAGCGCTGTGTGTGAATCTGGCTGCTCACAGCTGGCTGACGCTCCAGGCCTCCCAGGTCAGATCGTGGCGCATGACGTGCAGAGAGAGAGGGGAGCTTTTGGTGGGAACTGTGATGGTCAGCCTGCACTGTCAGCCTGACTGGACTTAGAATCACCATGGCACACATGGCTGCTGTGTGTATGTCTCTCTGAGGGGGGTTCCAGAAAGGTTGAACTGACTGAGGGAGGAGGATCYGCCCTGAATGTGGCCAGCACCACCCATGACATTGGATCCTAGACTAAGAACAGTAAGCTGAGTGCCAGACACTAACTAACCTTCCCCACTCCTCTCCCTCCTTCCTGACTGCAGGTGCAATGCGACAGCTGGCTCGCTCTCCTGCCACCATGCTTTTGCCATGAGAGTGGACTGAACCCTCAGACTTTGAGCTAGAACACATTCTGTCTGTCTTCTGTTGCCTTCGTCAGGCATTTTATCATGGTAGTGAGAACCGTGACTTGACACATGAAGCTTGGTCYCAGAGCCTCTACTTCTGTTTAGCTGAAAAGAAGTTGCACTGGAGTCAGACAGGGGGAGGAGTGATGCATTTCTTCTCAGAATTTGACCCRGTTGCAGGCCATGCCTGTGGGAGGCAGTCTTCTGGTTTCAGTTGCAGCTGACTTTGTAYGCGTTTCAGAGTGCTCATCTTCAGTTGTGATCATSTGAGATTCTRGAAATTTCTAGAGTATGAAATCCTCCCAAGATGTAGGAAAATGGGTGTGTCCGTGTGTAGCTGCTCTTTTATTATTTTGTGGGTTCTTTTCTTTCTTCTTTCTTTTTTTTTTTTTTACCAACATTTATCACCCTGTTTTCACCCACTACCAGTAGATAGGAGACAAAGAAAGATAAAGGGCCGGGGAAGATAGAGATAGAGATCTCTGAACCTAAGTATTCTTCTTATTTCTTCTCTACTTGTAGCTGGTCTTTGCTACTTTGTGGGTTCTTCTTTTCCCTACCCTTTAAATGCCCCTGGTTTCACACCCTATTACTAGATAGGACAAAAAGAAGGATAGAGGAGAGAGAGATCTTTCTCTTTGTTTCTTCTTTGAGCACAACTACTAACAAACCCTCTCCCTTCATCGACCAACAAGCACCCACCCGCCCTCTACTGGGGCTTTAGCGTTTATAAACCCTCTAAATAATTCTCAGAATGCCCAAAGCCAGGCAATCTCAGAAGCCATCTGCAGCTGGCAAGTCTTTGCCTCTGCTGGAATACAAGGCAAATAATAGTCAGCTGCTGCAAAGCAGCCCCATAGCCCCACACCTGGAATTACAAACCAAAAATATATTTTTATAATATTTCCGAAGAAGCCAAAATCCCTGAATTCTCAAAAACGTCATTACATCCACGGGATAAGCAGTTTTGGAAGTTACTAATTGGAACTAGACAGGCCAAATGGAGGGGTTTCTGTGGTACTAACTGTGAGTGGAGGGGCCCCACCAAGTGCAATCTCTACAGACTGTCATTCAGACGGCAGTGACAACAGTGCTTGCCTTACAATAATTCAGTAGCCATCCTTTTATTTTGTTTATAGTTCTTTAGCTAGGTTTTATTTTATAATAAAATGTTTTTTAATAATAAGAAAATCAATGGCCCACCAACAACATTTTAGAAAAATAGAGAAAGATCCCAGTCTTCATACAATAAAATTATGAGACACAAACTTGAAAATGACCAAAGCTAATAAATTGAGAAAAAGCAAGTTTGAAAATATGTGCAGGAAATTAGAATCAGTATTCATAAAATAATCAAGCAAGTTTGGAAAAGCAGAAAGTAGCACTTCTAAGTAAGAAAATAGCAAAATTGAAACTCACTGAATATTTGGTTACTGGCAGATTAAACAGGCGAGAAAATCAAACTAGTGAAATCAAAGTAAACGGAGCACATTGTCTACTCAGAAGAGGGAAACAAAGAAAGAAAAGATAAAAAGAAAAGTTTAAAGACACGGAAGATAAAGAAAAAGGAAAGAGCTGGGCATGACGACCGAGGAAGGAGCAGGGTCGATTCAAGCCAGCTTGGTAAAATTCTGAGAACAAGCTGGAGTTGGGGAACAGGGCAAAACAGAGTTCAGAATATGCCGTGGACTCCGGGGTCTTAAACACAAGAATAAAAACTCAACTCATAAGGAAAAGTTTTAACTCCCTTCACCGAAGAAATACACATAGAAAATATAAACATACGAAGAGATAGCCGAGGGGCTGGGGAGCTGGCTGTCAGTCAGGACTTGCCGTGGAAGCGTGCGCACCTGGGTTCGATGCCGGCATCCACGGAAGAGGCTGACTGCGATAGCGTATGTCTGAATTTCCAGTTCTGGGAGGCGGTAACAGGAACTCACTGGGCAGTTCAATGGTGAGCTCTGGGTTCACTAAGAACTTTTCCTCAAAGGAATAAGGTAGAGAGTAACCAAAAAAGACAAGGACATTAATCTTTGGCCTCCACATACATGTATACATACGTGCACATGCACATACAAGAGCACAAGCAAACATGTACATAATAGACATACAAATGAATTTATCATTGTTAGTTATTTGGAAACAGAGTTGAGATACGATGTGATACAACGGAAATAAGAACTGCCATCAGCAGTAAGTGTTGACAAAGGCACAAAGACACTGCTGGTGGGAATGGCAGCACACGTGGCTGCTCCAGGAGCCAGGTTGACATTTCCCCTCAAACTAAACACTCACCCCCAAACCAAACATCCACTCACCACCCATACCTGTGAACACTGATGATACAGAAATGTCCTACAATACATGAATTGCTAGACAAGATATATCCAGCCAGACAGTGGGTGTGGAAGGAGGGAATCTGGACCCCAAACAAAGCAGGCAGGTCCCGAGAGCCACTCTAAAAGGACATCTGCAGTACATAGACTTACCCCATAGTCTCAAACACAAGACAGTCTTAGACTGAGTGAGCCGTCAGAGATGAGGACAGTGAGTGAGGTGGGGGAAGAGGTGGGGACTCTGAGGTGTCCAAGGAGGGCTTTCTTGGGAGTCTTCTGTATTTTATTTGTGGTGGTGGGCACAGGCCGACATCTGCACATCTGTGAAGCAGCACCCTACTGTGTGTACATCTATACTTCCATCCACACACACGGACACACACACCTACATAGACTCACCCACACCTACACCCCCCCACAGACATAAATGCACAGAGATATCCATATCTGCACACACACACACAGACACACACACACAGACACACACACACACACACACACACCTATACCCATACACACGTCTAGCCTTTCTTCCACTTCTACACAGATGTACATATACACACACACTTTGGATCAGTGTTGGTTTTTAGGTTTCCCATAGATATATAAGCTATAACCATGTGATAAAATGCTCATGAGATCTCTGCACTGTTTTTGCAACTTTCTGTGAATGTATAATTTTTATGAAATAAAAGAAAAAGAAAGCATAAGGGGACTGGGCATGGTTTTGCACTTGGGAGGTAGAGGCAGGAGGATCAGAAATTCAGTCATCCTCAGCAATGTGTTGAGTTGGAGATTGGCCTGAGCTATAGGAGGCCCTTGTTTATCCTGGATAGTTTCATGTCAGCTTGACCTAAGCTAAAGTTATCTGAGAAGAGAGACTCTCAACTGAAAAAAAAAAAATGCCTTTGTAAGTAGCATACGGCTGTAGGCAGCCAATTGTGTGTTTTCCTCCTAATTTCTACAGTTAACGAATGATGTATTGGGAGTGCCCAGTCCATTGTACTCATTAAAATCTTRGGTTCTATAAGAAATTGGGCTGAACAAACCATGAGGATCAAGCCAGTGAGAAGTGTCCCTCCATGGCCTCTGCCTCTGCTCCTGCCTCCAGGTCCCTGCCCTGTTTGAGTTCCTGTCTTGGTTTCCCTCAATGAACTCTGACTTGGGATATGTAAGCCAAATAGACCCTTTCCTCCCCAAGTTGCTTTTGGTAAGGGTATTCATCACATCAATAGCAACCCTAACTAAAACACCATCTTAAACAAAACCAGAGGACAACAGAAGGTAAGAGAATTTGTACTACAGATGAAGGGCACGTTACCCAAGGGCGCAGGAATCCTTCAAAGAATTAACACACATGGATAGGATTGTAGCCCACCTCCTTTCTGCAGCTTGCTTCTTTTTCTTCATGGTGACAGTTCCATACAGGTCTTTTGTTTTTTCTTTTTGTCTTCTCAGAAACATATCTTCCGTATTAGCATGCTCATATCAGTGTGTAAATCCACATCTGCACTCATGCACACGGGTGTCATTTCCATAAAGGGATGCAGAAAATTCCGTGTTTGTCTAAGCCCGCTTGGTTGTTATCTGGAGAGTTGAGGCTACCACCATTTTAGAGAAGGCGTGGGTATCATCTTTCCTTTTAATTGCTACATGAGGCATATTGGCTACACATGGTAGTCTGTGGGAGGGGGAGAGAATCTGCRCACTGTCTGCTGTGGTCACCATGGCAACCAAAGGATGGCTGCCAGGCAGGAGTCGAGAAGCCTGCCCAGTGGGGCTTGGGAGCTCCAGTTCTCCCCAGTCTGCCTCCTCCAGAGCAAGACCGATGGAGGTCCTTCCTCTTCTACTCTTCAGAATCCAAGTGAAAATCGCTAGCCAAGTGCAACTTCAGGCTCCCTGGCCCTCGGGGTCACGCTCCACAGTATGAGGCTTTCACAGCACTCACGTGACCCGGAAGACTGACATCCCCCTTTTACATCTGTCTGCTCATAATCTCCTGTCTTAACTATATGGTGCTGTAACAGGCACTCAGCAGCTGCTTTTGCTCACCCACAGTGGAACTAAAAGCCTGTCATCTATGCCCTCATTCTGTGTCCATCCCTTAACCTTGGTTGGCTTTTGATTGACCCCATAGAAGGGTGATAATCACTAACGGGTGTATGTCTGCCTATGCTAGCTCAGTGTCACTTCAAGAATGAAGGTATTGAGATTAAATCATCGTCCCAAACTTGAAGTCACCTTGGATTCAAGGAAGTCAGGACAATACACAGTCCTCAGCTCTCCCCCTGCCTCAGGTGAGGGCCATTATCCACATTGGCAAGGCCACACTCTGGAGCAGAAGTGACCACCCCCTGAGACCCTGCTTGTGCCCCTCAAGCAATAAGATCTTCCTTGGACCACCCTTCAGAAGTAGAGCTGAGACAACCATAAGACCTCGAGTAGGGCTGGGTGATTGACTAGACCTCTACTCCCCGCCCCCCTCAGTTCTTTGTTTAAAACTAAAGCTCATGTCTGTACCYAGAGATGGACTTGAGCGACCGGCCTCTTCTGTTCTTCCCAGTGTCACTTGATCTCTACTTGTCCCGTTCCTTGTCTCTTTAATTGGCTGTTGGGATGGCTGGACAAGCCTTACCTGTTGAGAGAGCTGGAGCCAAGGTTTTTACTCTAAAGCTACAGTTTATAACTGGGTTCTATGAACCCATTTTAGCATGCCCCCACAGCCCCTGTTTTGCAGAAGTTGGGTGGAGCTGAGGGCTTCCCACACACAAAGCAAGTGCGTTCCTCTGGACTGGGCCCTCAGCTCCTTAAGTGCTCGGATCCTACCCTAGCAAACAATTGAAAATTTTCCTTTCTCCCACTTCTTCCAGACTCTGCATATTACCTTTAACCATGGTTAAAGATCATGGCCCCAATGCCAGGCTAGATGGCGATTTGCATTTGAAAGGAGCTGGTCTCTCAGGTCTGCGTGTCTGTGTCTTCTCATTCCTACTCCCCCTGGCCTCCATGCAGACTGGGCTGTCTCTTTCTAATTAGCCTCCGGTACCTCCAAACTCTCTCCTCTCCAAACCATAATTTATGTCATGGGAAGAGTCATCCTAAAATAACTTGTTACTTATCTCTTCTGGAAGGCCTTTCCTGGCCACACACAACCTATAATTTTAACTACAGGCAACAAAGCAGTAAACTAAAACCTCCACTTGCGAGACGTTCTTGCTGTCCTGCTGCTGATGGTCAAGGTCATCTTGCCCTCATAGCAGGCTTTCTTCTGTCACACCCAAGGGCAGCCTCAAGAGCAGCCAGCCCAGCGGCTGGAGTCTGAGGGCTGGGGCGTAGCCTCTTCGGACTTCCCATTTTACTGGCCCAATGAGATTCTCTTAGTGGTGCTAAGACAACACCTGTGCTGACAGCACAAGATAACAGGAGGGTTTTGAGGCTTGGAAAGTCCACGTGAGTCTCAAGACCTTGACTGTGAGAACAGCCCAAGGTGGAACTGAAGTCTGCATGTTTGGCTTCATGTGAACTCTATGTTGCTCAGGATGGCCACCAACTAGCAGTAATCCTCCTACCTTGGCCCTCTTAGTGCTGGGACTATAGGCATGGCCCAACATCACCACACCCTCTTTGCTAATTACTGGATTGTGTCTAACCTGTGTATGTGATCATGAGCATGAAAGAACATTACAGAGAAGAAATGAAGTGTCAGTCCTTACACCCAACCTTGGTGGAGGTAGAGTCAGAGTCCATCTATCTGTCTGTCCATCCGTTTGTCTCTGTCTTTCTGAAATAGCCCTGAATGTGCTGGACTGTGTAGAGATCCAGAGTGCTCTGTCTCCAGAGTGCTGGGATTAAAGGCCAGTGCCATCATGCCTGGCCAGGGCAGAGTCTCTTGATGCTTACAGCTGTGTAGACCAGGCTGGCCAGCCTGCAAGCTTTCAAGGATTCTCATGTCTCTGCTTCCCATGTCTCATAGGAAGGCCAGGATTATAGAGTTTGCTGCTRTGCCCAACTTTGCATGAACCCTGAAGATCTCAACTCAAGTTCTCATGCTTGTGTAGTGAGCAAATGCTTATTTGATGAACCATCTTTCTGGCCCCTCTCTTGCCTTTTCACYCATTAGGGATGCCATAATACTGAATTTGCTTGCTAAAATATACTGTACTAGTTGTAGGCCTTCTTTCCATACTCTTTTCCTTGGGCTGGAATAGTTTCTCTTTCACCAAGTATCCCTCCAAATTTCTTATCAGTACAAACTGTTCCAAATTGCTTTCCTAAATTTTTATGACACTTTAACTGCCTATGAAACTCACTGGTGCTGGTCATATCCTGTCTTGTACAGTAACTTGTCTTTTTTATGTGCTCTGTTTTGCCAGCAAAGCTTATGTCTATTGTGGGCAGACAGTGCCTGCCTTAACGGTTCCCCATGCTCACTGCAGGGAGCATGGAGGGCTCTTTGCCCACGGCAGATTTTCCTTAAATGTCTGCTGTCTGACAAACAGGAATAAGAAGCAGCTAGAAATGCACAAGGTAACTCTGTCTTGTACTTTTATCACTTCTGGGAGCCTCTCGGGAGCTGGAGGTAACATAGGCTGAGGGCTGGGTGGTCATGTTCTCCAACATACTTGTTGTAACTCAGTCCCCAGTGTAACATTGTCAAGGAGTGGGGCCTTGATAAGGTCATCCAGCCACAAAAGCTTCCACACAGTGACTTATGAAAGGACTCACAAGAGGGACGGGGGACTAATGAGGCGACCATAAACATGGAGACTGCATTGAAGGGGCGCCATTTTGGAATCATAGACCAGGCCTTTACCAGACATCAACCTGCCAATACCTTGCTATTGGACTTTTAAATAAATTATCATTTATTATCCAGTCTCCTGTATTTTGCTGTTGCAACACAAACACACTCAGACAATGTGCATCCCCAGATTTTTCTTAGTGTCTACTCCGCACTTGGTTTCTACAGTGTAGAGACAGTATCTAAAACTGTCTCTATTCTCTCCTGTACATTCAAGAAAACCTAGAACTATATCCCCCTTCTCCTCCACAAACTTGGAACCAAGTCTTAAACCAGGAGGTGGGCAGAAGAAAAGTGAGCACAGAGACACAATTCCAACAGAGATAAACTTAGGCCGGGAAGCGGCCTACATCAGTTAGTCTTGTGAAACACTAACCTTAAGCTTCCAGAATTAATCAGATTCATCCATGCAAAAGCAGTCCTTGGCAGGGACAGGTCTTCCCCAGGAAGCACTGTCCTTGAGATAACCAACAGGTCCATGGTCAACCATAAGTTCCAGGCACCCTCGCAGAGAGAAAGGAAGCAGGTTTGTGAAGCAATCCTACTCTATTCTGTAATGTAGTGGATTGGCCTGATGCTGTTAGTATTCCAATGCTAATTTGGCTCCCCCAAAATAGTTGCCGCAGAGACAAGAGAATCTGCATGTAGTTGCTAGCTAAGTGACCCTGCCCCAGTTAATTGTGATTGGTTAAAAAAATAAGATGTCAACAGCTAATAGTTGGGTAGAAGAGACAGAGGTGGGTTTTGCAGACTTGGGTTGGAAGAAGGAATACAAGAAGAGGAGGAAGGAGAAGCCGTCATGGGCTGGGGGTTAAGAGAGTGGCCCTAACAGCTGCCCAATTGGAGTTAAGAGCATCCCAGGTGGAATAGAGTAAACAGTAGGTAAAACTCAGGGTTAGCCATATGAAAGTAGATTCTAACAGCATGGAGAGGAAGTAGTTGCCCAACCATTGGGCTTTTTAAGGCTTACTAAAAATATAAAGGTTGTGAGTGTGTTTGTCATCTGGGAACTCAATAACCAAAGGCAGGGTAGAAACCCCAGGCCAGCATTTTAAATATTTTTTTGTAACATCTATGGGACTGCTGCCCTATCAGCAACCTTTTACTGTAGGATAATTGTTTTATTTATTTTTTTGGCTTTATGTTGTTATTCTGAATGTGAATGTTTTGCCTATATGTATATGTTTGTGTACCATGAGCATGCCTGATGGCCCTCAGAGATAAGATGAGGGTGTCAGATCCCCTAGAACTAGAGTTCAGAAAGTTGTGAGCCACCACATGGATGCTGGGAATAAAGCCCAGATATTCACAAGAGCAACAAGTGCTCTTAACTACGGAGCCAACTCTACAGCCCGTGTAGAGATATTTCTACAATCTGTCATGGGGAGCATAGATTTTGTTCTGAAACTAATCCAAAGGGACTCAGAGAGGAACCACATTAGCAAATAGATCACTGCAGATTCAAATGAAATCTTACTGGAATAGACTGGCTTCCTACTCAAGTATGGCTGAGACATATATGGCAAGACAACACTGAGAAAAAAGGAGAATGCCATTGGAAAATAAACAGAGACCAATCACACACATGTCTACAAGGCTGTGCATATTAAGGCTTCGTGGGCATTGCTAGAAGCCAGCAGAGAGGAATGGACCAACACATTCACTTAGCTCTCAGAAGAAGCCTGAGAGCCCAGACTGTCTCATGGCATGGCAAACACTTTGTCAGCAAGCAAGTATGACAAGAAGAGAGAGTTACATGTTATGGCTCATATAGACATTAAAATATGATGCAGTCACAAAATGGATGTTTTTTTTTTTTTAAAGATTTCAACATTGTTACTAAATGTTACTAGAAAAAAGTAATCTTAAGAAACTCTTAGGAATCCTGTGTGATAGCAGCTCTGTGGAGAGTGAGCAAGTCTACAGTGCGCTGGGAGTGGCGGCGCGTGCCTATTATCCCGGGGAGGGGGTTGGGAAGACTGAAGAGGACCTTTGTGAGTTCAAGAACCTTTTGGGCTATGGACTGAGACTGGACTAGCCTGAGCTGCAGAGTGAGAACTTGTCTCCAATAAAGTCTACAACAAACACGTATTCCTTTGTGTGCGATGCCATTTTAATTGTAAAATGATGAGGATATGGGACTTCGGGGAGGCCACTTTCATCTTCTTTCAAAAGACAGGTCTAGCTGAGACACTGAACACCGAGACCAGAAATACATATCTCCCATATGGAAATAAAGCAAATCTTTTCACATTTAATATTCTCATGTAAGAAAACTCAGAAAAATTGTACAAACACTTTCCTTTTTTCTTCTTTTTTTCAAAGTCCTTATCCACTAGCATGGAATGTTATTCTTTAATTAAGCTTTTTTGTTTTTCAAAGAAATGGGTTTCACAATGGCCCCCCTCATCTCCTTGTGTGGCTGGTCTCTTCCCCCTCAATAACTCTCTTCTACTCGCTTGTTATACGCACTCCACAGTCCTCTCTTGTCCCTCTGTCTTGAAGCCTTTTCTCTCTCTGTATAGTCCCCTTTCCGCTTTCACATCCTGTGTTCTCTCTCTGTCTCTCTCTGTCTCTCTCTGTCTCTCTGTCTCTCTGTCTCTCTNTCTCTCTCTCTCTCTCTCTCTCTCTCTCACACACACACACACACACACACACATACAGACAGAGACAGAGACACACAGAGAGCACATGAAAGAGTGCTATTTGTCTTTCTGAATGGGCATTATTTCGCATGGAGGTACAACCCTAAGCTTTGAAACTACTATGGGGAAACAAAGCCAAACATTCCAGGATACAGGCACATTCAAGGACTTTCTGAGGACTCCAACAGCACAGGAAACAATTGCTCAAATTGGCAAACAGATTGTATGAAATTAAAAAGCTTTTTACGGCAAAGGAAACCATCAAGCAAAGCGAAGAGACTGTTTTACAGAATGGGAGAAAAATCTTGGCCAACTGTGCACTGGACAGGACATAAATGTCTGGAAACTATAAAGGCAAGCATTATTGACAAAACAAAACACACACACACACACACACACACACACACACACACACACAAACTCAATAGAAAGAAAAAGCAAGACACAGTTGCCTGTGTATCCTGGAGGGAGGGCAGCTATCATCAGGTTCAGAGGGTGCCTTGGAATTTTGCAATCGGCTTGCTACTGAGCGCCCACTTACTCAGTTCTGAAGTCATCAGCATGTAAAAAAGTAGACTTCGTTGAACTGCYCCGGAAGTAACCCTCCTCACCCCATTAACTAATCTAGAGTCGTGAGATGCACAGTAGGTTTGGGGTAACCACCCTGGAGGTCAGTCATGACCCTATGGGCAGCGAGGTTGGCTGGTCACCTTGAGATGAGCCTGTGAGGGAAAAGCAGGGCTCCATGTGCCGACACCAAGCCCCGAGCCTTAGCCTTCTCATCACTAGGATGAGAACTTTTCGGTTCAGTGATGCCATATGAACCACTGTAGGGCCGGCCTACAGGGAGCACAGTGGAGGTGCGGCTGGCTTTCAGGCTCACAACAAAGACGCTGTTGTTAATCTATAAGCTCATACTGTGGTGCCAGGCCCTTCCTCTGAGCTGCAGTCCCCTTGCTTTCAACAAGGGGTTGAAAAGTTTCAGAGTTCTAAGTTCATTTTTGCTTTTGAAAGAAAAAAAAAACCCAGTCGTCATACATCCATTGTGCAGTGCACCGGGATTCATCATGGTATTTTCATACATGTAATACATGCTCTAGCCATAATCACATGCCTTCCCCTTTTCCATCTCTAAAYGTTCATCCTTTATTTTAATATTTTATAAAAAAATCTAAATTCCAGATATGAGAGAAAACTGTAATATTTGTTTTTCTGAGTCTGGCATTTTTCATCTAAGGGTGGGGAGAGGAGCAGGAGAGGCTGCTGGGAGTTATGTGCTATGAAAAAGGAGGGGTACTGTTTGGAGGAGGAGAAAGAAGGAGGAGATGAGAGGGGAAGGGGAGGGCAATGGGGGAACAATAAGAACAAAGAATAATGTTATGTCTGGATTTAAATGTCACGATGAAACATTTCTTTATATGCTAACTAAAAATTAAGTTTAAAGCATAAAGAGAAATATTTTTAAATGATCCGGGATGACATGTAAATGCCCAGTAAGTGTTGCAGTTTCTTCTGGTTCAAGAATTTCATAGCAAATACCTGCCTCTCAGGGACGGATGACAAGAGGCGGTCCCAGTGGGAGTGGTGGTGGTTGGGAGCTGAAGTGAACGGTGGCACCTGCTGCGGGAAGTGCCAGCCGTGGGGAGATCTGTGTCCCTGTTTGTGAGCTGCCTTCCCATCTCCAGCTCTTTTGTGCAATTGGCCTTCCCACATTTCTCTTTCACGCTTTAGGGGGTAATGACATGTTGAATTGAAGCTTGGTCTCCTGCTGTCCTTTACACTTCTGAAGTCTGGCCAGGCTTTTCTGTACAGGATGAACTGTATCCTAACACATGTGTAAGGAGACTGTGTGTGGTGCTCTTGCAAAAAGGGGATGAGCCTTGAACAAGGGAATATGGGAAGCAACCGAATTCGGAAACTGTTCACACAGGACAGATATGAGTGTGACCAGCCCTGCTGATTCTACACACCACTTGCGGGCTCTGTTGGTTACTTCATTTTTGCTCTGGCTATAAATATTTTCTGCTCATGCGCTGAGGTAGCATGCTCAATTACTTGAGGTCCAGGTTGCTGTCTGATTCTAGAATTGTAAAATGGTAATAATACCCACAAAATGGCTGGGCTTGGTAGTGCATATCTTTAATCCCAGCACTCAGGAGGCAGAGGCAGGTGGATCTCTGAGTTTGAGACTAGCCTGGTCTACGCAATGAGTTCCAAGACGAGGACTATGTTGAGAGACCCTATCTCAAAACAAAGAAACAAACCACAAAATTACATATTTATTGTCATTTCGTCTAATTTTTTTAAAAAACATCCTTGCTATATTACCCAGTGAGGCCTTGAATTTTCAACCGTCCTGCCTTTGCTTTCTAAACACCAGAATTATAGACATGTGTTCGCATTGGATTAACTTTAAATGTTAATAGCGAGATATCATCAGTTTTTGCTTTTCTGTGGTCTTACACCTTATCTGTATGTTGCTTAACCGTTTGGGTCTCCCCTTTCCCACACAATCTCTACTTTGGGGAGACCGAAGACCCAAAAAAGCAACCTACGAAGGGCCGACTGGGTGTGGAATGAGACAGCTTTTCCCCTGGCTTTTAGACCTCATATGGTCTTGTTTCTTCGGCTGGAGAAGGGAAAGGCTGGCTCTTATGACTTCCCTAGATCACGATTGGACCAGACCCAAAGGAATGGATCTGTCATCTATATGCTGAGTTTTAATTCTGAGACTCTCAAGTCTAGTGTGAGCACTAGAATACAAGCATGAAGACAGGAAACACAGGTTTTAAAAAAGGATAATGGAACGCCAATGACTGTGTTGCCGCAGGCCAGCTGTGTAAGCAACCCCTCGCTTGGCCACCATTCTTCCTCTCATGATAGGAACAAAAATAGATACGTCACAGAAACTAAATGAAGGTGTGCAATTGAAGCATCTGGCACATAGTAGGAACTCAACAAACCATGCTGCTGTTGTCTAGTGTGAGGTCATGCTTTGGTCACTGGTACAACATTACAAGGAGAGGGAGGCAGCCCAGAGCCACAACAGGTGTTCTAAGAGCAAAACGTTCCCCAGTGGAGGCTTTGAGGAGTCCCGTTCCGAATAGTTCCTCGGCCTCCAGGAATCAGTGAAACCCAAGCATCCCTTTGCTGTTACTGCTGGTACTGACACTAAGGAGCTGCTAAGAGGCACCTTGAAGTTTTCTCCCATCCACTCTGCCTACATGCAGGGATTTGTGTTTAATAAGGCGCTTCCTAGTTTCTCTTTTCTCTCTTACTAACACTGAATCAAAGCGAAGGCACCTGCTCGTATTACTTACGATCCGGCAGCGCTCCAATTTACCAAATATGCACAGTTTTATGAATACGGATCTGCGTGCTTATAAATTTAGTTTATATGTGGGTGGGCTCGTGCTGTAGTGCACATGTGGAGGTCACAGGATAATTTGCAGGAGTTAGCTCTTTTCTTCTCCCATGCGAATCCCAGGGATAGAACTCAGGCTGGCAGGCTTGGCAAGAGTTCTTGCCTGACAAATCATCTCATTAGCCCATAAACCGATTTTTTAAAAACAGTATTATATACCTCCCTGGTGAGTGAAAATAAGGGTCCAACTAGGCCTGTGGTTGCCTTCCCTCCCTTCTCCTCTTACTATGGGACACAAGTGTGACCACTGGTTATGACTTAGGAAAATAACCAGCTCTTCCCGCCTCTGAGGTGCAGTCAGACGAGGAGCCGTAGGAACACGAGCTGAGGCAGGCCTGTTGGAACACCTGCTCACACAGGTTCAAGCAGGACTAAGAGCTTGTCACAAGAGTCACTGGAGGCTATGGATGCACCTTTAAATTTTGTATTTGATATTTTAAAGCTACATTTACATATATACGAATGTGTGCATACGTTGTGGGGATGGGCACATGGGTGTCGTGTCACATGTAGAGACAGAGGACAACTTTCTGGAGTCATTTCTATCCCAGCACCATGCAGCCCCCCTGTGATGGATCTCAGGTTATCAGGTTTGGTGGCAGACATCTTTATTGACAAAGCCATCTTTCCAGTCCGTGGTGTCTTGAAACAGGGTCTCACTCAGTAGCCCAGGCTAGCTTAGTACTCATTATGTAGTCTAGGTTAGCCTTAAACTCACAACAATCTTGTCTTAGCTTCTGACATGCTGGGATCATTATGTAGTCTAGGTTAGCCTTAAACTCACAACAATCTTGTCTTAGCTTCTGACATGCTGGGATTCTAGATATGATCCATCACAGTGCCTCTGCCCCGCCCCTTCCTTCCATCCGTTAACCTACCCCCTGACTTCAAATCACACCAGAGTGCATATCGCTGGGCCAGCCAGTGTGGGAGAGAGACGCAGAGTGAACTGGGCAGGCCCAGAGGTGCGGAGAGCAGGCACACAGCCTTTCCCAGGGCCTCTGAATGGCCTCATTCATTCACTGTTCCAGGCTTCTATCGCAGAGAGCTCCACTTCCCTTCCCTGTGGGATAACTTTCCCCACCTCTCTATGAGATACAAAACCGGGGCTGACTCCCAAATAGTTGGAATTCTTTTCTCTGAGCTGCGGTGACTTAGCTCCGCTCTGTTTGAACAAAAGGGCGTAGGATTTGGATTCACCCCAACAAGGTTATAAAGAATTTTATCTTGGGATAAGGCTCTCAAGGGCTGCTCTCTGAATCCTGGGGCCCAGTGCTTCTGAGAAAGCAGAAAGCACTTATCAACCAAACAAATATTTTCCCAGCTTCCCTGCCAGTGGAGCAACAATGGAGTCTGCCACGAAAGCCCGCAGAGATGCCCGCACTCCCTCTGCCTTTAGGAAGCGTTTCTGAAGTTTGGAAGGATAAGAATAAAACCAAGTGTAGGAGAAGGCTGTCACTCCACTGTTGTCCGCAGATGCCCTAGCTGGATCTTCACTGTCCCTGCAGTGGTTGCAGAGTGAAGGGTATACACCCGCAGTGACTGGGCTGTGTCTCTGGGCTGCCCTGTTTAGCTCTGTGTCACACACTCTGGAATGTTTGGTCTTTGTGATAATACCATAGACTCTGCATCTTGCTGCCTAGGGTCCAACCCCTTGCCTCCAGCTTATTAATTGTGCAACCCTGGGTAAGTCACTTGAGCTCTGCGCCACAGATTTGTAATCTGTAAAATATAGAACACAGAAGCATCCACTTCATTGGCTTGTTGGAATCATTCAATGAGATGGAACTTGTAAGAGGCTCAGAAGCATTTCTGGCACCCAGGAAATGCTCAGCAAATGGAATTTTTTCCTCTTAGCTCAAGCCGGAGCATAGAAGGGGATTCCCTTGTCCCTCAGCATTACTGGGGCAGGGAGCCGGGAAGAGCTGTCTCTAGCCTGTGGCTCAGCCTCCACCATGGAATGTAGGACCCAGTGAAAAGAACCCCGACCCAGGGCTTTGTCTCAGTGTCTCCTTTTCCAAGATTAAGAGGGCTTTAGCAATTTCTAACTACCAAAAGATTTGTTTTTTGGTAACAAAAGGAAAATATACTCACGATAAAAAGTTTATGTTCTACTTACTAACAAAATGAAGACAAAAATGCCTTGAAGGCCGGCTTTGTACAGAGAAAAAGAAAAGGTTATGGGTTTGTGTGTTGCTGTTCTTTCCAAGACCCAGATTCTTTGAGTTTTGCTGTCTACTGGAGCAAAAGGAATTGTCGAGCGGTGGTGGCGAGTGGTGGGCACTTGCGGCATCCAGAGGGAGGGACTCCTGTCTACTCCGCCTACCTGCTTACTACTGCTCCAGGAAGATCTGTGTTGCAGTTAGTCAGGGAGCTATTTCGGCCACACAGAACCAGGAAGTCAGATTGCAAAGTATATGCACATAATATGTCTTCCTAAATAATCAGCTGTGGATCAGTAAAGTCTAAAAGGATGGAGAGTTTCAGTAGTAAAATCTCTCTCTCTCTCTCTCTCTCTCTCTCTCTCTCTCTCTCTCTCTCTCTCGGTATCTCTCTGTCTGTCTGTCTGTCTCTCTTACACACACAGACACACAGACGGGGGGGGGAGGGAGGGAGAAAGGAAGAGTGGAAGGGAGGGAGAGAGGAACAGAGGGAGAGAGGGAGAGAGGGATAGAGGGAGGGAGGGAGGAAGAGAGAGAGAGAGAGAGA
>BDUI01003009.1:50441-66922 GCA_002335545.1 Apodemus speciosus | reverse complement strand
AATTAAATTGCTATCTTTCTTCAAGGGTATGGGAACTTGGGAGTATTAGCTGAAACTTAAGTGCGTTCTGAGTTGGGCTTGGCATGGAAGTTAGGAAAGGTGGAGATCTTCCGTTTTTTTTGGAGGCCAAAAGGAAGAATTTCAAGAATATTATCCCCTACCCCTCCTGTGCTTGGCATCTAAAACATGTTTTCTCATGGCACAGATTGAAAACGTGCAATGATTCCAGACAAGCTTACTCTGAAGTGCTCTTCTTCATTGACCTTTATGAGGACCTCCCAGAGTTGCCCCTGATTAGTCACATCCTCCAACAGTCCTTAGTGAAGTTAGGCTAACTTCCATTTCTCTCAAAGTGTGTGCTGTAAAGTTTGCTGGCCTGTGCCTTGAACATAATCTGATGCTGCCTTCACTTGCAACCAATTCCTTTTGGAAAGTACTGTTAGGACTCTATCTAGGACTTGCACACACTCCTTTGACTATATTCATCTTCAGTTCTTGTTCCCCATCACCAGAAAGGTCCATAACTAAGTTTACCTGTAGCTTGTGATAAGGCCACAGGACAGTGGAAGCCACAGTATCATTTCAAATGTATTCTCAAGACTGACTTCACAAGAAAATGACCTGGGGCCCATGCTTTAACAAAATCCAGATGCACGGTACAAACCAACAATAATCGATGCAATGTCTCTGGAGTGGGACACAGCATCATAGTTTAAACTTCTCCAACTTCAGCCAAATCTAAATTTCACCATGGATCAACAGCTACTGTCTTATGAAATTTATTATGACTAGTTTTGTGCTTAAAAATTAGCAAAGAATAATTTCCATTTTAATTTGTTGCAAGGAGTGGGGTTAAGGATGGTGATTATACCTTACCTTTTATAATAGTATAATAGTGATTCTAAACCTTGGTACCATTGATAGTTGGAGTTAGTTAGGAGTGATGCTGTATACAGATGCTAACAAGTAATGCTAACATTTTCTTAACTAAAGATCATCAAAAAGTGTCTCAAGATGTTGACTAATGTACCCTAGGGAGAAAGTACCTTCCTTTTCTTTTTTCCTACCCAGTCTCTTGAGAACCATCACCCTAAAATGTTAACTCTTGACTGGTCCCTGTGCATGTTTATGTTAGCTCATTTTTCACCCATGAGCTAAAGTTTTGGGAATGCTTAGAGTACAGTTTAGAAAAGCAAACACAATTTAATTACAAGAACTTATGATTTACCTCACACTAAGCATATTTGAATATCTTTAAGTTGCTAATATTATGATTTAATTTGTAAGGTAAAAGACACCATGAAATATGAATTTTACTTTTTATGATTGGAAGTATTGTATAGCTGTTAATTCCCTAGTTAGTTCCTTTAAACCTCTGTTAGGGAGGTGGCCTAACTTTTCGATAGCTTTCACTCTGTCTTAAATTAAAATTCAACAAGGAATGGAGATGGCTGAGCAATTTAAGAATGCCTCCTTCAATTGCAGAGGACTGGGGTTCTGTTCCCAGGACCTATATGTGGCAGCTTACAGCCATCTGTAACATAGGTGATGCTATACTCTCTTCTGGCCTCCATGGGAACCCTCAAACATGTGCTCATACTATCACATATACACATACATATAGATAAAAATATCTGAAAACATCTAATGGTCTTACTTCAGTTAAATACAGGAAAAGAGAGATCATGCCCTAAAAAAATGCCTTCTTCATATATGCAAATAGCAATTAATGAAAAAAGGGAGCATGAATTTATTTGAAAGAAAGGGTGTACAGGAATGTTTGAAGGGACGAAAGGGAAGAGGGAATTGATGTAATTATAGTATAATCTCAAAAACAGGTAAAAAACATGGTAAAAAAAAAAAAAAAAACAAGGAAACCTGGCCTTCAAGTGTATAGTGTTTCTGTATAAGAATGTTATATATGATTGAAAAGGCAGTCCTAGATTAGCAAAACAAACATTTTTCCCATGTTCTTTCTCCAGGACCCCTGTCTTTGATGCAGCTGTGCCGCCTGAGAATCCGGAAATGCTTTGGCATTAGGCAGCATCATAAGATTACTGGACTCCTCCTCCCGGAAGACCTGAAGCGCTTCCTTTTACACCTTTGATTGTGGAGGGGACTGGATCCACAAACAACTGAAAACGGCGTTGAAACTCTTCCCACTGGAGTTTCAAATAAACTAAGGTTTATAATGGCAGACTAGTGGTTTCTTTTTTAATTTTTTTCAGTAAGACCCTTATTTTTAATAAGAGCGCACTGGGTACTTTATAGGATTGGTTAGAGAGTGTGAAGACTGCCTGTCCTCTGTTTAAACATGACTCTAAAAATAGCTATTGGTTTTGAACATGTCCTACATGCCAATCACCAAGCAATGAACACTTTATGTGTCATCTAATTGAGCCTTCGAAGCCAACTGCCCAGGTGGGTACTATTTACTACCTTTGCCAGGTGATACACTAGAGCTCAGACTGATCAATATATCCAGTTACTGAGATCAAGGACAGAGGAGCCAGATGCAAACATAAATTGTCTGCTGCTAACCTGGACAGTTTGAGCTAAGACAGAATTTTCTGTTATTATGGTCCTGGCTCCATCTCCATGACATGGAAAGGGAGACGAAGAAGGACAGTGTTTCTTTGTTTGTGTCTATGCTCTTAACCTTTTCTCCTTTATGGCATGACTAACTGCATTAGATAGAGAAGCACGTTTATTTTCCACCTCAAATCCCATATGCCTACTAAGTATATTCTAGAACCCGGCTGGGCAATATAGTAGATGTGCTCCAGAGTTTTCCACTGTGGGTGATTTTTCATCCCTTGCCCCTTCCCTCATTCTCAAATATTGACAATGGCTGCAAACAGTTGTTTTTACTAAGGAGATTTGTACTATTGGGAATTCTCAACTGTGCATGATTTGGCATCAAGCTGGCTGTCATACGGCTCACAGGATAGCGTCCACCCATAACAAAGCATTATCCAGTCAACAGGAAAATGGTGCCTGGGCTGAGAGACCCTGAAGTACACATATATGGCGAATTAAATCAAAAGAGAATCAATTAAAGCCAAGGAAAACAGAAACTTCACCTCAGTGTCACCAGCCACATAGCAAGTGTTTATAACCACTCAGGTGAAGTGGCCACTGTATCATATGGCCCAGATATAGTTGCAGAAATTTCTACCGGACAGGGTTCCTGAGATTGTCAGTTAATGGATTTGTAACTGCTTTTCCGTTTCAGATTTACACAAAACCTAGGATGCAGTTTAGTATGGATGGTTGTAGTTCTTGCTCTGAGAGACGAATTTGAGGTTCCATTAATATCTTTCTAAAGAAAATATTGCAATCATTTAACGGAAATTGTTATGTATGAGATTACATATGGCCTACATGATCTTGAAAGATATATCCATTATAATTTTCTGGTGCTTGAATATGTCTAGAATACTGTTCTAAAAGTCACAAGTTCTTCCAGAAGATGGCGCTATTGGCACATACTTACTCAAGCAAAAGCCTTGATACTCATAAATGTCCAGTCACAAAATGGTTTGCAACAGAGCCTCTGGAAATTTCCATTTGGGAATGAAAACTTTGTGATAATGGATTCTACCGACAACGGTTTCTTTCTCTGGTGCCATTTCCCATACATTTCTAGTTTGAAAGACCTCCCCACCCCCGTCTGTCTGTGTCTTAACTGGACTGTCTTTTCTCTACTCAGAATTTATAGATAGCTAATGAACAGAAGCATTCCATTCACTCACTGAGTTTGTTTATTCAGGGATTATTTAGTGAATGCCTTTGTCTGTGGCAGCCACTATTCTAGACACTAAGGAGGAAAAGTTAATGAGATCGGCATATTCTAACAACAGACACGGTTTCCTAGCTCTTACATTTTAGTCAGGCTTTTGCCCAGAGGCAGGAGCTCTGAGCATTTTGCCAGTGTTTTCTTTCAGAAAACATCAGATTAGGGCTAGGAAATTGGACCAGCAAGTGTAGGCATGGCAGCCAAGTACTCAGGATGATCCCCTGAACCCATGTAAAAGTTGGGCATAGCAGCAAACACTTGTCAACCTACTTCATGCGGGGGCAAAGACAATTAAGCAAGTCATAAATCCATACAACAAATGGTCATCTTCAGAAAAATGCCAACACCATGTCCCTTGTTACAATTTAGGGAAATGCTAAAGCACTTCACTTAGGGATAGAAAGAAGATGCCTTTAAAAGATCCACTTTTGTGAGTGTGGATGTGATTGTGTTTACTAGTTGTGTACATCGTTGAATGCTTTGTTAACCCAATGCAATGCAACCAATTACATCATCAAAGCTGTATACATGACACTTAAATACCCCTTCCTACTGTCCTGGCTAGTTTTATGGCAATTTGACATAACCTAAAGTCACTTGAGAGGAAGGAACTCCAATTGAGGAAAATGTCTTAAGCCTGTAGGACATTTTCCTGATCAAAGATTGGCACGGGAGTGCCCAGTTCACCTTCCATGGTGAGCTCTGGGCTGGTGATCTTGAGTTCTATAAGAAAACAGCAAACTATGACGAGCAAGCCAGTAAGCAGCACGCCTCCATATCCTATGCACTAGGAACCTCCAGGTCCCTGTCCTGTCTTTGATGATGAATTATAATATGGAAACAATAAGCAAAATAAACCTATTCCTCCCAGGTTGCTTTTGGTTATGTGTTTTTCTTTTACAGCACTAAAACCCTTGTACTAGGTACCCACGTACAAGAATGATGGATGTAAGTTTGGCTTCATGATGCCTTCTTTTAAAGCAAGTAAGCATTATTATCTGTTTTCAGATTGCAACCTAACATTATGTAGACTAACATGTTGCTTTACAGTATTTTTCTTGTTTTGGAGTAGGTGTACATGGCTAGCATAATTCATGCTATGATAAATGAAGAAAGAAAGATAAAAGGACAGGAAAAGGATGGTTTTTTAATTCTAGCTTTGGCTCATGTGTCTGGTACTCTGTGTACCCGTCTGGAGTGGTCAGTCAATAAACAGACGCATGGTTTAGAAAGAAGGAACCAAAGTGTGCTCAGCTGTCTACTCTGGGCACAGGGGTGGGGCTTTACAATATGATTAAATCCCAGCCTACGGGTTGCAAAATAAGATCATGTCAGGATCACATGTTGATAAGTAGCTCCTATTTCCCAGGGCTCACAAAAAGATAGGCATGATGTATTAGTGACATATTAACCTTAAAACTTTTATCCCCCCTCTACAGACAGGGGTACAGAAAGGCTAAGGAAATTCTAAAATGTCTCAGTTAGTCAATAGTAAAACCAGGATAAAACACAGAAGCCGAATATCTTACCAATCACATCTTTGCCCTGTCTTTTTTTTTTAAATCAACTACAGAGCTCTGCTCTATAGATCCTAAACACCCTTCCCAGTTTCCTAGTGGTCCTTGGAACATGGGTTGAGAAGTAGGTCTGTTAAGTCACAGGTCTTACTGTGATACTGAGAAGCAATGTTATGGTCTATACACAGTGCTTTCTGGGATTTCATGATTCAGCCTGAGAGACCCCAAACTTGGTAACTCTTGGGGCAAGTCAGCCTCGACCTTCCTGTGAGTCAAGTAATTACAGTACAGCACCATCTTGGAAGATTAAGCTTGGTATTGCAAATTAACTCTTTTTGATGAGCCAAGAACACTGTGGACTGACCTTGTCAGTGACCAAGCTTCCCCAGTCACAGGATAGGGTGGTGGAGATACTACCTACGCTTTGGGCAACAGTGACTACTCATTTGCTGCTTCTGAGTTTGCTGTTTTCCTTCCATCTGTAATAGTTTTAGACTGCTACCCAACAAATTGTTACACATTTACTGGATTAATGCAACACAAAGTGCTTATGTCATCATTTCCCCCCCCCCCTTTTTGTTTTTTGGATTTGGTTTTTCGAGACAGGGTTTCTCTGTGTAGCCCTGGCTGTCCTGGAACTCACTCTGTAGACCAGGCTAGCCTTGAACTCAGAAATCCACCTGCCTCTGCCTCCCAGAGTACTGGGATTACAGGCGTGCGCCACCACGCCCAGCTATGTCATCATTCCTATAGATCAGGATTTCAGGTATAGAGAGCTAGATTCTTTGTTTGGGGTTTCTACAGGACTGGAACCATAGTGTATTAGATCCTTCTTTCATCTCTGACTCAGTAGCTGAGGAGAAGCAACTTAAGGGAGGGAAGTTTGGCTTTGGATTATGATTAAGGAGACACAGTCCATCATGGAAGGAAACTCATCATGGAAGAGCAGCTTTCAGCCCCGGCTCTTGAGGCTGCCTGCTGACATCTCAGTGGAKCAGGGAACAGAGAAAAGGGAACACCAACATTGACCTTTCTCCTATTTCCTTTTTTCATTCAGCCTGGCTATGCTGATGGATACCCCCATCCCCCAAATTCATGACAGGTCTCTTCTTTTTTTTTCCCCTGCATCAATTCCTCTCTGAAATTGCCTTCATAGACACACCCAAAAGTATGTAACACTAATGTCTCAGGCATTTCTYAATGTGATTAACTTGGCAAACAGGATTACTCTTAACACATGTATTTGCCTGCAAGTTTTAAATCTGAGCTTTATGGGTCATGTTTTCTTTTTTACGAGCTCATGCTTATTGTCAGAACCAGTTCCTTGTAGCTGCAGGACTGTGACCCCTGTTTTCACACTGGCTGTCAGTCAAGGGCTGCTCTCAGCCTCTAGAGACCACTGAGTTACTTGCCATGTATTTGAAGGTCCCAGCATTGAGGTTTACTTCCTGTTAGACCAGGAGCAAGGGAAACACATCTCCTCGACATTCTGGTCTGTGAGCACCTGGGAAAATACCATCTGCTTCTAAATAGATTGCTTGGTTAGATCAAGCTTATCTGGGTAATATCCTGACTTTAAGGTCAAATGTTTTGGAGGCATTTTAGAATGCCTCTGGCTGGCCATACCTGTTGATGACCAATAGCCATCAAGTTTGTGTTGATTTGCCTGAAGTCTAATGTACAGTAACATAATGACGCTTATTTTTGTTATTTTATCAAAGATGAATATAGCAGTTAATATGTGATTCCCATGTTGGACCTGGAGCAAAGACCTTTCACAAATATTGTCACACATAATAATTATAATACATTATGATATAAAATGTATGATATAAAATATAAAATGTATATTAATTTTACAGCTAGAGAAGCTGAAGCACAGAAAAATCAACTCACCTTGGGGACTTCTTCACAAGAACAAAGCCACTGACTGCTTAGGGTGCCAAGTGTCATGGTGGGGCACCACCACTGTCGCTTATGTTGGCTTTCATGACTCTTCTGTATGTCTAAGTATGGCAAGTCGACCAGACAGATGTTTTAAAAGAGCCACTAGAGTTTATGGAACCCAGAAGTGATGTTGGACAATTTTCATACAGTAGCCAATTGAGTTTACTGTAATTAAACTTCCTGTAAGTCCACCTCCTGGTCTATCTCCTGGCCAACTTTCCCAGGACAGAGGGCACAGTTCTTTGCCTCTCCTGATCTTCTTTTAGCACTTACCTGTGATCTTTCTTCTATACCCAGGAAAGGGAAGTTCAGAGAGTGACACAGCATCTCTTTGCTCAAGGCACACATCTTTCATACTCTGATTTTCTGTCTTGTTCCACGAGGTCAAGAGTAATCATTTGCTCCTCACTATGGTGTGTGCTATGATCCCAGGGCAAATCAGTCTTATACAGTTTAGCAGCCAGCTTCCCAGTGCACACCATCAGCTGCAGGAGGAGGACAAGGAGGAGGTTGCTCCGTTAGGTGCAATGTCTTCAAGTTGTTCAAAATGAGACTGAGGAAAGCTAATACCAGGTTTGGCTTCTGCCTTGGTCACATCTTGATGATGAACATGACAAAACTCCTGGTCACTGTTTTCTCAGTACAGAAAGGAGTTCAACATTCATGTTGTAGCCCTTCATGATGTGAGAGGGACAAGAATGTTCTGTGGCCGAATACACAATCCAAGACCTTTAGACTTCTTCAAGTATATAAATACTCACTGATTTGACAAGATTGATTTTTTACCCTTTACTTTGCAAAATCCATCGTGAGACCAAAGCAAGTAAAATTGATTTCCACTCACTTTCTTCCCCATCCAAGGCTTACTTTGCTCACTCCTGGTGATACGAGATTTTCTAGCTTTCTATGCTCCTTTGAAAAGCACATCTTGTTCTTTCATTTCTTTTGTCGAGTACAGTGGAATCACACTGTTCCATAGGCCTCTATAGAAACTTTAATGTGATATTATAGGTGTGAAAACTTAATAGGTTAAAAAAAGATATCTCTATTGTATCCTAGTAGGAAGCCCAAGAATTTCTACTGTGAAGCCAAGTCCTAGCCATGAAGACTGGCTATAATACTACCCTCACTTTCATTCACTTTACATTTTGTGCATTTTACCTAAATAAGAATGTACTTCTGAGAGGCCCTCTCCTGTAGCCAGGCAGGAATCTTAGTGGAATGATAGGAATACCAACCCACCCACAAAACTTTCAACCCCAAATTTATCCTGTCTATAGAAAATGCAGGCATGGGGGATGGAGCAGAGACTGAGGGAATGACCAACCAATAACCGGCCCAACTGGAGACCCATCCCATGGGCAGGCGCCAATCCCTGACACTATTAATGATACTCTGTTATGCTTGCAGACAGTCGTCTACCATGATTGTCTTCTGAGAGGCTCCACCCAGCAGCTGACTCAGAGGGATGCAGACATCCACAATGGATGGAGCTTGGGGACTCTTATGGAGAATAGGAAGAAGGATTGCAGGTCCTGAAGGGGATAGGGACTCCACAGTAAGACCAACAGAGTCAACTAACCTGGACCCTTGGGACTCCCGGGATTGAACCACCAACCAAAGAACAAACACAGGCTGGACCCCCAAACGGCCCCACCACCACACTACACATGTAGCAGATGTGCAGTTCAGTCTTCATGTGGATCCTGAACAACTGGAGTAGGGGCTATCCCAAATGCTGTTGTCTGTGGGGTATGTTCTTCTAGCTGGGCTGACTAGTCTGGCCTCAGTGGGAAAGAATGTGATTAGCCCCACAGAGACTTGATGTGCCAGGGTGTGGGGGGGATACCTGGCACAGGGGCTCTACCCTCTCAGAGGAGAAGGTGAGGGGAGAGGAGGTGAGGGGGAGGGGGAGGGGTTGTGGGAGGCGGTGACCAGGAGTGGGCAGTAAGCATGTGTAAAGTAAATAAAGAAAAAAAAAAGAAAAAAAAAGGAATGCACTTCAGAAAGCCACCAGCAGAAATTTATTCCTCTGAGTTGCATTGTGCAGGATCAAATGTAGTGGGGCTGCAGTTTGCTTTTCAACACAGTACATAAAAATGTCATTCTCTGAAATAAATTTAGCTGGTCATGAGCCACCACCAATCCGTCTGGAATTTCAAGCTCCCTCACAATACAGACTCCAGTGAAGGGTTAAGCAGGACTGTTAAAGGCTTTATGCTGCCCAGAATATTGCAAGAAGGATACTCTGACAATTCATGATACTTCTTTTTAAGCCTCCTGTGGGTCTTTGGAGACAAGAGGCTCAGGCAGCCATGGAACTCAGGAACCAGAAGCCCTACTGCTTGAGATTAGCCTTCCCACAGAGAACCTGTAGCTCCCTTTTAATCCTATGCTATCTCTTCAAGCCTCTGTGTGGGAAGAGGACGTGAATACCTGCTTCTGGGACCCACTTGAAAGTCACAGTTCTCTTTTATTTGGGGGGAGGGAATTAATGTCTTGCCATGTTATTGTTCTGGGAAAATGAACACAGTTCCCTTAGTGAATCAAATCGTGGGCATCCTGCCTAAGGACATGTGCACTCAGCAAAGTGCCACAAGACACAGCTCACCAAAGGCAGTGTTTTGAAACCCAGGGCAGTGCAAGCTTAGGTGGTACCTATTTTCTCAATTACGCAGGATAACTGGGTATGGGCGGTGGCTTTGAGGGAGATTAAGAGATAGAAAAGATAAAAAGTTTCCCCCAAGTGGAAAAATGAACTGTGTTAATAATAGAAATGTGGTATGATTGCTAGTGTGTGCTAGCTGAGGTTGGTGGCTGTGTTTACCCTCCCACCACACTCAGTGCTCAGGCACAGGGGTAGCAGAGGTGGAGAACTGGGAAAAGGAGCTAATGGAGTAAATGAGGAGGGTACTATTGGATGTTTTCTTTCTAAACTATGCAAGCACAAATAGCAGGACTTGAGAAGACCAGGCTGGCTGATAGTGATGTCATAAATCTGGTCTATCAGAACTCTCAGTGTCCTCAGTGACTCAAAGACTATCATCGTCTGAGTCACTCTTCCACAGAGAATTAGAAGAAAGACTGATTCTTGGTGAGCATCTTGAAATCCACATTTTAAGGGAACTGGAAAATATCATCCTAAGTGAGCTATCTCAATCACAAAAGAATACACATGAAATCCAATCACTGATAAGTGGATATTAATTAGCCCAGAAGCTCTGAATACTCAAGACACAATTAGCTAATCATATGATTCCCAAGAAGGAGGGAGGAAAGGGCCCTGGTCCTGAAAAGACTTGATCCAGTATCGTAGAGGAGTACCAGAACAGAGAAATGGGAGACGGGTGATTGGGAAAAGGGCGGAGGGAAGAGGACTTTTGGGATATATGGTGAGGGGGGAACTGGGAAAGGGGAAAGCATTCGGAATGTAAACAAAGAATATAGAAAAGGGAAAAAAATAAAAAAATTAATAAAACTATCATTGAATTTCGGAAAAAAGGGTAGTTTGGGTTGTGGAATAGAGCATAAGATCATTGAAACTGAAGTCCTCAAGGACAGAGAAACTCAGACGCCATCTCAATTGTCTTCTCATGAGTGGAAAAATTGCCCATAGCAGTGAAAAAAATGCCTAGGAGGAAGATGGGAAGTAGGGTTTTAAAAGCACACATTCCTTAATGAGTACAGTAAAGCTGAGAGGTGAGTTGTGTCCTGTGACAGTGTGAATTAAAAATAAAAAACTTAGGCATCTCAGGGAGGAGGAAGAAATGATGTAAAACTGTTTGGCAATAAATGAATAAATAAATAAATAAATAAATAAATAAATAAATAAATAAATAATAAAATAAAATAAAAAAGGTTGATCACCAGAACAACTCCTTCTTGCCCTCTATTGTTTTTAGCTACTTCTCAGCCTGTAGCCCAAGTTGGCCTTGGACTCAAATATAACCCACACGGACTTCAAGCTCATGACAATTCTTCTGCCTCAGCATCCCAAGTGCTGAAATTACAGCCCAAGGTAGCCTTAAAATAAGGTAAAGCTCAAGCTCCACTCCTGGATTTCTGTTCTTATAATTACCTTTGTCTGGAAACTAGCAGCTCTGTGTCTCTATTGTGCATGCACAGTCTCTGGTATCTTAGCACTACAGCAATACTGAGTTTTGACAGAGACTATGTGAACTGAAACACCTAAACCATGTACTGCCTGGTCCTTCGTAATAATAATAATAATAAAGATTTTTTGATCTCTAATCTAGAATTAGCAATGAAGAGCTAAAATGTTAATCTCACACTGAGAAGTAAGCATAATTAAATTCTAATATGTTTTTGATAGCATAAATGTCAAATCCTTTGTTTCTCTAGTATGGGTCTAGTGCAGGTCATCAGGTGAACAACTGTGACACATAAATTTTTCCCTGAGTGAGTGAGTTCACTGGATGTCTGGGGCAGGGTATACTTTTGTTTTTAAGCCTAAGAAGGTAGCCTTAACATAAGGTAAATTTCAAGATAAGTTGTGATGGCTATCACGTTGACAGAATTTAAAGTCACCATGGAATATCCTTCTGGACATGTCTGTGAAGGTGTTTCCAGAATTGTTTAACTTTTACAGGAAGACCCACCAGGAATATAGGCAACACTATCCCATGTGCTTCGGTCTTAGACTGAACAAAAAAAGAACAATGATCTGAGCACCAGAATACAACTGCTTGCTTCATGCTTCTACGCTATGCCTTCCTTGTCATGATGGACTGTCCCCTCAAACTAAGACACAACAAAAATCTGTCCATCCTTAAGCTGATTTTGACGGGTATTTTATTCTAGCTATAAGAAAAGTAACTAATGCATATGTAAATTTGGATTACCATTCACTATAAACTTAATGGCAGGCTATGGCACTAATCTGGAGCCCAGTAATGTACTGCCTGAAGATGCTAGTGGACCTATAGTTCACCTCCTAGCTTACTTTATTCCTGCTCGTTATTTATAACAATGGAAAACTATCTTGCATGGTCTTGTCCATGATCTGAGGAGACATATGGACAGCACTTACATAGTAGTAAATCTGTAGACCTGACTGTGGTCACTCACATTCCTTCTCTGGGAGATTTGGATCAAACGATATAGTAACTTGGTGAATGGACAGTTGAGTCAAGTGGTGGAATATCAGTGTAACTTCATATTTATGTCTTATTACTTTTTTTGAAATGTCTTTGTTTCTGTTGCTTCTGGAACCTGGAATCCATACAGAGCCCTCTTATATGATATTTTTATCTTATATGATATTTTTATCTTATATGATACTTTTATCTCTCTGTTTGTGCAAATATATTCTATTTATTGTAACCAAACAATTATGAAATAGTTGTGAATACCAAGTCATAATCAGACAACACTCAGTCGTTTTTTTTTTTTTTCAGGATTTCATATAAGATGTAGTTCCTAGATCAGTAGTCCTCTATGCTTGGTGTCACTGGACAATATGGAGGGATCAAAAAAAATCAAATTTATACTTTTAGGAAGGCCACTCATGGCATGAACTCAACCAAAGTAGAGTTCTTAGCAATAGTTCATAATGGATATACTTGTCTAGATTTAATGGAAAGGATTGACTTCATTAAATTTAAAGGTCACAGTAGTCATTTGCCACCACAATGTAGTCTAAGGATTCTTCAAATAAAGCTAACACACGGCACTGGAGATGCACATTGTGTCTTTAGACGATTTTAGTAACTAGTGCATTGCATGGCCATTCTCCTTTCTGGACTTTCCCAAACCGACACTAACTGTGGTGTTTGTTATTTTAAATGTCGTGTCTCAGTTGTGCTGTGAAACTGTCTAATTGCTGGTGATGAACAAAAACTGTAAACTTCTGCATAGCCTATAGCTGCCAGCCATTTATGATGGAAACATTCCCTGTTACGGCTTTTGGCTCATTAATAAATTCTGATACCATGGCTTCTATGTTAACTGGGTTTAGTGAAACTTCACAGATATTTGTTGTAAAACAACAGAGGGAGGGGAAATGTATATGTAACTGCAAGGAAAGGCACCTAGAAACACTGGGCAATAGGAATCCTTATACCTCAAGTTCTAAGGCTTTAAGTGTGTTCTCTTTCCCTTGCCTTCCGTGAGGATTCTTTTCCCTCTGATTAATGACTAAGCAGTTTCCTGTCTTCAGTTCAATAAGCTGTGCATTGGAGGCAGCTGTTGTACAGTGGGTGCCCCCACCAGTGGTGGGGATGCCAAATTGGTTGTTCAATGAGGCTGGCAGATCATTTGCCTTGGGTTGTGAATCTCTGTATCTCATGCGACTTGCATTCCATGTCAGGACCAGAGGCAGCCACTTTGGGAGGGGAAAACTTTACTCTGACATGTTCGTTTCAGCTGTACTGCATTGAAAGTAAACATCAAAAACAAATAAATAAATAAATAAATAAATATTCACAAAAATGAAAAATCCATACCAACCAATCAAGCCACAATAACAACAACAACGACAATGGAACAAAACTGATTTATACCAAAAACTTTCATCTTCATAGGCTTGTCACAGTGGACAAAGAGTGCTCTTGAAATAATGAGCCAAAGAAATAATGGGCTTCTTCTTTGAATTCATTTTTTTTGTCATTAAAAGAATGACTCAGAAATTAGAGAGGAGGTTTGTTTTCGCATGGTGAGGAACAACCAGGCAGTGTTTCCTAGATGGCTGCTTTCAACATAAAGGACAGTTTTTAAGAAGTGCTTAACTTGACCACAATAACAACACAGCAGCAGTTGGCTTTTTGTCTACTTTGGCTTTGGAAACAGTCTCTGATGCTGGTAAAGAAGTTAGCATACAAGAAAACAGGAAAAATGCTAACATATGATTTGTACAGCTTACCAAGTCTTGTGGTGTAGGTGTGTCTATAGCAGCCAATCTTGAGTCACTAACATAATGCCATGGAAAATGGCACGTGGGAATATATTTGCTCAGTCAGCTTTTTGGAAACTAATACCAGCTGGTACCAGGCCTAACTGCTTCTTAGTGATTGACCATAAACAGTGAGACTGGCCCTTGTTAACTGCTTCAGAAGATTGCCACTGGGAAGGGGGGGAGAATTCAGAGTGATGTTTTGATGATGTCCTTTTCAGTTGTGCCTCATTTATTTGTCTTATACAAGTTGAAGAGGAGCCTGCAGGATTTGAAGAGGATTTATTTGGTTACTCTCAGTGAATTGTGTGTGGCCATCTCCCATTTYACATATGTGTAGTACACAATTGTGGAAAGAACTATATCTTGGGCTTCGGGTGGTGGCATATTGTGGAAAACATTTTGCTTTCCCTTCTGAAGGTTCTCAAGCTATTACTGGCTGCTTCTTTCCTGGGCAAATCACACACCTCCTATTTTCTTTCTCTTGCTCTACTCTGCTTTCCTGTGGCTGCTTTAAATACCACAACTAAAGGTAATTTGTGGGCAAGGAGGGTTTATTTGGCTTACACAATAGAGGGGATTCAGGAACCATGGAAGGATGCTTACAGACCTTGTTTCCTCAGGCCTACCTAGCTACCTTCCTTATATAACTAAGGACCGCCTGCTCAAGGGTTCACATATACAGTGGTCTGAATTCTCCTACATCAATTCAACAATTAAGAAAATGTTCCAAAGTCATACCCATGGGCCAATCTGATGGAGGCAATTTATCTCTCTAGGGTCCCTCTTCTCCTGTAAGTTAAGTTGACAAGAGATGCTATTCATGCTGCTTTCATCATTATTTATGAATCAAAACAAAATATGAGAGCCTGCATGGTGGCTCCTTCATGGAATCCCAGCACTAGGGTGGCTAAGGCAGAAGGAGTGCCCATGCATTCAAAGGTATCCTGGGCTACATAGTTTCAGGGCAACTTAGGATACATGGCGAATTCTAGGCCATCCTAGGCCACAGGGAGACTCTCTCAAAACAACCAAAAAAGGTGCCCCAGATGATACCCAGAAAGCCACAAACATCCCAAGTCTCAGCAATATGGCTCCTCCCCTGTCCAGAGGCCCAAAACTGGGCTCCAGGATGATTGATTGCCTTTGGTGTGTCTCTAGCATCTTCACCCTAGATAACCAGATGGCTAGAGAGGAGATGTAAGGCAGCTTTTAGGGTGTGCTAACCTTCCATTTTCTTAGATTTCTGGCTCTTGGAATGAAACAGTTTAAAGATTTCAAACAAAACAAAACAGCAACAAAAGGAGACAACAGGAAAAAGAAAAAAACAAAGCAAACACCCCCAAAGCCACCAACTTTGTAACTAAGTCAAGAACAAACCTATAGTGCTGTCCATTTTTACAGTGCATCTTGTCTACCTTTCCCTACAGAATGTTAAACAATTGAACAATGAACAGAAGACAAAGACAAGATGTCAATCACCACACTACCTAAGCTTGTAGCAAACTGTATAGTCTCCCCTGAAATGATTTCGCTGATTTGTCAGTTAAAAATTTTTTCCTGGATGAGAAGATGGCTCTGGGGAGACTGAGACCGGTGGATCTGTGTAGTTTGATGGTTAGCCATCGTAGACTAATCTGAAAGTGCTAGGTCCCGGTGAGGGACCCTGTCTTAAAAGACCAAATATAGCTTTTGGGGAAGAACACTTGGGGCTCATCTTTGTGCTTCCACACATCTGTGCATATGTGTATAAACATGCACATACAACTGTACACACACCTACAACACATACACACCATTTTAAAGAGAAAAGTAATCTAGGTTTCCCTGTAATTAAAAGGAAATAAAAATGACCCATTTATTGAAATCACTAATGAGTTTTAAACTCATTGATCATTTCTAACACAACTTACAAGAAATGTTCCAGACTATAGAATTATACAGACAATTTAGAGATTTTTGAATATATTCTTTATTTACATTTCAAATGTTATTTCCTTTCCTGGTCCCTCCCTCTCCCAGAAAATCCCTAATTCATCATCCTCTCCTTCCATTGCTGGTGGGATTGCAAGCTGGTACAACCACTCTGGAAATCAGTTTGGCAGTTCCTCAAAAAATTAGACATAGTATTACTAGAGGTCCCTGCTATACCACTCCTGGGCATATACCCAAAAGATACTCCAACATGTAATGAGAACACATGCTCCTCTATGTTCATTGCAGCCTTATTTATAATAGCCAGAAGCTGGAAAGAACCCAGATGTCCTTCAACAGAGGAATGGATACAGAAAATGTGGTATATTTACAC
>BDUI01003009.1:35925-48954 GCA_002335545.1 Apodemus speciosus | reverse complement strand
GGAGATAATCCTCTTGGGCATTATCTTTATTATATTGATTGAAGTGGGAAGACTTGCTGTGGTGTTTTGAATAATGATTCCATAGGCTCATATATTTGAATCCTTACTACTTGACAAGGATTAGGGGGTGTGCCCTTGTTGGAGTGGGTGTGTTCTTGTGGGAGCAAATGTGTCACTGAGGATGGGCTTTGAGGTCTTCTAGGCTTAAGCTAAACAGTTTCCTTCTGCTGACTGTGGATCTGGATGCAGAACTCTCACCTACTTCTCCAACATCATGTCTGCCTGCATGCTGCCATGCTCCCTGACATGATGATAATGGACTGTTAGCAAGCACCAATTAAATGATTTATTTTTTTAAGAGTTGCCATGATCACTGACTAGGACAGATATCCATTCAGGATGTCACCATTCCTTGGCTAAGATCTTGGACTGTATAAGTGAAGAAAGAGAGGCAAGCAGTAGCATAACACTAACCACTGTCTGCTTCTTGATTGTAGATGTGATGTGAGCAGCTTTTTCAAATTCCTGCTACTTTGACTTCCTAGCCTTGAACTGTGAGCCACAACAAATCCTTTTTCAATTAAGTGACTTTTGTCAGGGTGTTTTTTTTTTTTATCACAGCATCAGGAAAAGAAACTAAGACAGCAATCAAATGCTATCTTGAAGAAGGAATCTGGAGACTTCAGGGCCAGGGATGCATTGATATTTCTTTGGAAGATTAATGGCCATGGGAAAAATGTCAAGGTGATTGTGATGGTTAATCTTGGTTATGAACATGATTGAATCTTGGATAAACTAAAGGTCAGGCTGTTTTCTTCACCAGGAACCACACACATGGACATAGACCATTGGTACTGAGAAACACATTTGGCAAAGGGCTCTTGACGTTTTGTTGTTGGCTGCATATGCTCATTACTGATATGTAACCAGGATTAGCAGCTGAGACCTCTGATGGTCTCGCTCTGGCTGGTTACAAACTATTGACCTAACTGTTATCAATATACTGTTCTGACAAGCTGGTACAAACTTCCCCCAGTCTCCCTCCTCGCACTCAAAGTTACACTATAATCAACAGGTTTCAGGCCCTGTCCAGGGGTTAGTGCCATATAGATGCATTTCTTATTTCAACACAATGGTTTATATCTACACTAACTATACATAAATTAGTTCTCATGGCACAGATTGCAATTAAAAATAGCTACTCTAAATTTAAAATTTCACTTCTAAACAGCAGGTGAAAATGTTAAGGTAGCAATGATGACTAATCTTGGTTATGATCTAGATTGAATCTAGTACCAATAAAAGACTTCCTCTGTGTGGGTCATTTTCTGTAAGGATTGGGTGAAGGGGGATGTACCTCTTCCAGAGTGGCTAGTACCTTCCCTCAGTGCTCCCAGATATGAAATCCAAGGGAAAACCGGTATTGCTTTTGCATGCCTACCTTTGCTTAGTTTTATGTGCATCTACTCTGTGCTGCCTTTGCTAACATTAGAATCCATATTCCCTGGACTTCTAATATGGATTAAAGACCAGAAACTCTTCAGGAATCTTTCAAGTCTTCATTGTCCTAAGTGAGAATGTTTAAAAAAATAGCAGGTTCTTTTTATTTTTCAAAGATTTATTTTAGTTTTTATTTATGTGAACCTGTGCAGATATGCCTCTGTGTGGGCATGCGCACATATGTGTTGATGCCTGGAGAGGCTAGAAGTGGGTATCATATCCACGGAACTGGAGTTACAGGCTTTTGAGAGCTGCCTGACATGAGTTCTGGGAACAGAACTCTAGTTCTTTGAAAGAACAGCAAGCTACAAGCACTGTTACCCACTGAACCATGTCTCCAGCTCTTTTTTTCTAAGTAGAAAAGAACATATTGCAAAGATGAGAACTACTGAGGCATCCAGCCTCATTGATGCAGCAGATACCAGGTTCTCAGTGTCAATACAGCTATTGTTGCACCTCCCAGCTCAAATTGTATAAGCCAGCGTCATAATTCCGTATTACAATATATTTTCATTCCACAAGTTCAGTTTTTCAGAGAAGCCTTAATAACAGTGTTTAAAGAGCTAACTATGCAGAGATCTAAAGTCACCAAAGCGCATGTGTGCACACACACATGTATGTATGTATGTATGTATGTATGTATGTATGTATGTATTTGTCTAGGTACAGAGATCAGGAAGAGCAAAGGCCCTTCAGCAGGACAATGTTCAGAGAAAAATAAGGTAATTTCTGAGGGTAAGACTGCATGAAGAATGGTGAACTTTAGTATAGGATGCCTAACCAGAATGGAACAGGTGCTGGCTGAGTGGAAATCCGCACTGCATAGTCACAACTTTTATAACTCCTCCTGACTTTTGCTTCATGCTGCACTCGGATGTGTTAGCTCACAGATCAGGKCTTTTTAAACTTGTCACTGCACACATAGAATTTGGGATGACTGTAAATTTAAACTTTAAAACATTACATTTTACTGGCCTCTAACTGAAATACACTGTTACTTTTCAGGAAGAATACAGGTAGCCTCTGTTCCTTCTTTGTCCTTGCATTTCTTTTAGACAGGAAGAATTTTGGATCAAAAGTTTTGTGAGTGGGTTGACAGAGACTGAAGAAATGGTCAACCAATAAGTGGCCTAACTTAAGACTCATCCCATGGGCAAAGCACCAATCCCTAACACTATTAATGATACTCTGTTATGCTTGTCTAGCATGGCTGTCCTCTGAGAGGCTCTACCCAGTATCTGACTGAAACAGATGCAGATACCCACAGCCAAACATTGGACAGAGGTTGGGGACTCTTATGGAAGAGTTGGGATAAATAATTGAAGGCCCTGGGGCTGGAGAGATGGCTCAGCGGTTAAGAGCACTGACTGCTCTTCCGATGGTTCTGAGTTCAAATCCCAGCAACCACATGATGGCTCACAACCATCCATAGTGAGATCTGATGCCCTTTTCTGGTGTGTTGTAAGACAGCTACAGTGTACTTTATATATAATAAATGAATCTTTAAAAAAAAGAATTGAAGGCCCTGAAGGGGAAAGGAACTCCACAGGAAAACCAATAGAGTCAATTAACCTGGACACCTGGGAGCTCTCAGAGACTGAACCACCAACCAAAGAGTATACACAGGGCTGGAGCGAGGTTCCCTGGCACATATGTAGCAGATGTGCTGCTTGGTCTTCATGTGAGTCTCCCAGAAATCAGATTGAGCACTGTCCCTAAAGCTGTAGCCTGACTAGAATCTTTTCCCCAACTGGGCTGCCTTGTCTGGCTTCWGTGGGAGAGGATGCACCTAACCAGGCAGAGACCTGATGGGTCAGGGCACGGGCATATCAGGGGGGTACCCTCTCAGAGAGGAAGGTGAGGAGGGATGGAGGAGGGACTCTGTGAGAGGGGACAGAGGCAGCATTTAGAGAGTGAGCAAACAAACAAACAAACAAATAAAAGAAAGAAAGAAAAGAACAACAACAATAATAAAGGAATACAGGCAACCACCATAGTATTAACAGTTTACAGCTTCTACTATTGATATCACAGAGATGTTTTTACATTGGATTACAGTCATGGCAATATCCTAATCTATGTCTTATGCATGTCCCTTCTTTGAAATCACTATAGTTATTAGCCTGCTGCTGCAGTACACATGACTACACTTTTCATGTCTCTAGGTTAAACGATGCACTGAATATTTTCATAACTGGAGCAGTAAACTCTGTAGCATTCTGATGTCTTGGAGAGATAATCTTGGCCTTGCAAAATGAGCTGTGGAGGTTTTCATTCTATTTTGCCATAATATATTGCTCCAGATAGATTTTTCAATGTTTTCATCCATTAAAGAAATAAAAGTCTATAAGATACTTAACACAATGTACCTAAGCCTTATCAAAGACTACTCCAGAGTTTAATGTGCTTTCATTAGGATTAAATAACAATAGGTTTTGAAGATCCTCTCAAAATTTGTGCAAAACACTTATATATGTGTTGTATTACTGACTATAACATGGTGACAACAGAGAAGCTCTTATACGATATTTTTTTCACTTATTTGGAAGACCCATTATATACTTCATATATAATTCATAAGACTTTACCAGCTGCAAAAGAAATAGATAAATAAATAAATAAATAAATAAATAAATCTAAGTTCTGTAAGAACATTTCTGATTAGTTGTTCCAAAAAGGTATGCAAGGTCTCTAAGATAACAGCTGGTATCTTGAGAAATTGAATTTTCTAGTGCCAGGTAAGGTTGATGAGATATTGGCTCCTAAATGGAATATATCATACAAGATTTGACAAGCTTGAATTAATACCTAATGTTTTCGAAAGAGGTGGGAAATGATTGGAGAGCAATCAGGGAGCATGCCTGAAGAGGCCACCAACGTGAAAGCAGATAAATATGAAAATGCATCCCATTATCTGATCGCCAGTGGACTGGAATGGGCTTATTACCGCTGAGGGCAAAATAAAAGCTTAAGGAAATGTGTGAGCACTGTAAGCAGCCAGTAGCAATGGTTATTTTTCTTTCTTAGGTAACCAGAGATTTGTGTATAGGACTTGGCTATTCAGAAATGCTTTGGACTGAAATATCTATTTAAACAATGTTAACTAAAAATTTTCATGGACTGAGCAGGCTCTTTCTATATAAAACAGCTGTCATTGCATGCACATATGCATGTATATATGCAATATCAATATTTTATACGTTATTAATGATCTATTTTATATCAATATTAATCATTCATAATATACTATTCTATCTGATCATCCTAATTAGTTAATTCAAGTAACGAATTTGAATAAAATCAAAGCTCATATAGTGGGATGACTACAGTATTTCAACTCTGATGCAAACTCATGGCTAATAAGTACTCCAGTTTGGTTATGGAAAGACAACACCAAAAGTTTTGCAGTAACACAATTAATACAAATAGAAAAGGCCAAGAAAGGACAATGAAAATGAATCGAAGTGAAATAAGGAAGCACATTTTCCAGAGTTGTGGGAGATGGTACTGGCATACAGGCTAGACCTACAGCAGATTGAGAAGTAGGGCAAACTTGTTATGAATGGCTGTCCATAATCACTTCTGGTGATTTCCCCATCACAGATTCTATAGCCTATTTGTCTATCCATCTGTGGCATACTGGCTGCTAACTATTCCTGCTCTGATATTTGTTAATGAAAGCCCAAGATATTTCTTAGCAATGTAATTAGAGATTTGGGAAAACAGAAAGTCTTCAGAGCACAAAAGAATGACTTCTAACATCATATTAGAAGAACAGATGCTAGGGCTCAGATGGGTACTTAGTAAGTGCTTTCTATACCTGCTTAGACTACACTTGTCTCTGTTTACTTAGGCAAAATGACTTGTTCTAGCACAAGTCATATTTTGTGGTCCTTAAATTCCAGGTGTCCTGATCCAGTCTCATGACAGAAATGTACCCTGTATAGCAATTACTCCCAAACACACGATCTAAGAAGTGACACCTGATATGGAAACATCAGTACAACGCAAGAAACAGCAACTTTCCTTCCCTGAGCTTGAAACTCCACCATAGTGGGTTAAAAATAAACAGGTGGTCAGAAAGTGGAGATAGAGTCTTTATAGAATGATCCAGCAAAGAAATTCAGGGGAAATAGAAGCTCTTACAGATGCCAACTGCACTTTCATTATCCCAGCTGACTCGATCTTTGATTTTCATCTGTGGCAGAGATGGAAACCTCGTTGCCAAACCAGACTGTGCTCACACTTACATGACTCTAACTCAAACATGTACCTTTCTACATTCTTCTTTGAGATCCCTTCTGTCATCTTAGAAACCCACTTGTCCCGTATATGAACAGAGACTAGAATATAAGCCAAGCACCTCCAGGAACAAGACTCACAATGAGGGAAATTATATCTATGCATACTTTCACCTTTTATAGTTGCAGCTGTCTTTCCTTCCTGCTTTTCTGGTGAACTAGAGATCCCACTTAGCATAGCAGTAACATTTTATATTTATTTGAATTAGTTTTAAATTATGTACATGTGTATCTGTGTGGGCTTATGTGCATGTTAGTGAATTAGCCTTGTAACTCCAGCTCCAGGCTGCTACCTGATATAGGTGCTGCCAATAGAACTCAGGTTCTCTTTTAGAGCAGTATGTATTCTTAACTACCAAGCCACCTCTCCAACTCCAAACATAGCAGCATTTTGATAATGTGATATGAGGCCAGCTTTATCTCATTTTCTGTTATCCATCTTTCCATTTAGTCACTTTTAACCACCCCCCAATGCTGTCAAATCCATTTGTTTCTGTCTTGGAATTAACTGCACTGAGTGAGTGAACTCTTTAATTGTGCACTGATATATTTTTACTACACTTGTCCACATACCGACTGTTAATACCAAGTACTGTCCCTGCCCTTTTAAGAATCTTCTCTGTTATAGGGTGGAAAGAATAGAAACTACATTTCTCATTTTCCCTTATAGGTGTGTGTACATGTGCGTGTGCGTGTGTGTGTGTGTGTGTGTGTGTGTGTGTGTGTGTGTTGTGCATTTACACAGTTTTTCCCCTCGTTTGCCCATGGGTTTTCTGTTTCTCACTATGGATGGTTGTGAGCTACCATGTGGTTCCTGGGATTTGAACTCATGACCTCTGGAAGAGCAGTCAGTGTTTGTAATCACTGAGACATCTCATCAGCCCCAGGATTCTTGTTTTAAAAATCAGATTGTCACTGTCTTTCAGTGGGAGTTGGAAGCAGGTGACAGAGGCTGCAAATTTGCCCTTTGAAAGCTGTCCTCTTCTGTTTCATGCCTATAGATCCTGTTCCCCTAATTGGACCACCTTGTCTGGCCTCAGTGGGTGAGAATGCACCTAGTCCTGCAGTGACTTGATGTGCGTGGGTGGGTTGATACCCAGAAGAGGCTTCCCCTTTTTCAGAGGAGAAGGGAAGGGGGTTGGGAGGAGGGGCTGTGTTAGGGGAGACCAGAAGGAGGAGGGGGAGCTGTGATTGGGATGTAAAGTGAATAAATAAATACATGAAAAAAATAAAAGAGAAAGCCAGACCTTTTTACCTGCAGTRATTGATAGTAATTTCTGCAACCCTGTATTTTTTGATCAAGTTCCCTGACTTTACCTTTCCAGGACTTGTATATGCCTCTTAACTTCCTAGGGCAAGTCTTTTCCTGGTTAACAGACCTAGAATTTTTTTTTTGTGGCCAACTCCAAGATGATGTAACTATATTTCTTAATTTTAAGATTAGAGGTCTAAAATGAAATTTAACTTGCAAATGGTTAACAGGTAGGAAAAAGATAATAAGATCCAGCTCATGGTACAAAGCAGAGATGAATTAAATACATTACACTGTATGTCAAGGTGAAAATTATTTCAAGAAGAGGGGGATCCTTGATGGTGAATATTCTACTCACTCCCAAGAGCTGTCAGCCTGAATCAATCAAATGGATAGAAAACAGTACAGTTTTAAAAATAGATGTATTGGAGCTCTTTGTAAGCCCTTGAAGGTGAAGGGAGGGGAAAAAACCTAAGCCAACCATGGAAAACTTATTTATATTTTGTGTAGTGACTGGGTTATCTGACATCTCATGGGTGCTGATACTGGGAATTCCAAACTGCATGGTGCTTCAGAGGGAAAAATAAAATTTACTGTACAAATCAAGGATTTTGAGTTACACTGCAGCTCATAAATCTACCATATAATATTTCTTTGACAGACCAGTGAGGTAGCATTTTAAAATATAGTATTTTTAATGCTCTTCAAGTCTGCCAGAGAGCGAGATGAAAGCTTCCTTTCTCTTATTTATTAGAGCACAGCAGTGCTCTAGTCATGTAAGTCCAAATGTATGAGTCATAAAAAGAATTAATGCCTAACTTATGTATCTGAGTTAGACAACTGTTTGATATTCTTTATGTAAAGTTATTGTGGACTACTCACCCGAAGATTTACAAAGAGCTTTTAGTCAGTGATCCCAATTCATCATTCCTGATTTTTTGTAAAATATCATAGATAAAATTATAGAATTTACCTTCTTAAAAAGACATGTATACTAGTCAGAGTTCTTGAGAGGCATAAATCCCATATGATGAATTAATGAATGATGTGTTGGTTTACATGAGAAATGTCCTCCATTGGCTCATGTAGTTGAGCACTTGGCTCCTAATTAGTAGCACTATTTGGGGGAGGTTATGGAATCTTTAATAGGTGCAGTCTTGCTGGAGGAAGCATGACACTGGAGGTAGGCTTTAAGGGTGTATAGCTAAATCCACTTTCTGTCTCTTTCTCTCTGTGTGTCTCTCTTTGTTCCTTGTGTATGGATGAAAATGTTATCATCCAGATTTCTGCCTCTGCCAACACGCTTTCCCTGCACGTTACCATACCTTTCCCATCATGATAGAACATCAGTGAAATGGAGATGTGTTCAGGATGCTGCTGAGAGCACAGGCAAGGGAGCTGAAGGAAGCTGGAGCTGGAGTTCTGGTATGTAAGACATCTGTTCAATGTCTTAAAGGGCTAAAAAGATCTTTCTAGAATGAGAGAAGGATGGGGAATTAGAGAACAGATGATAGAGGCAGAAATAGAATAATACATTCAAGAAGTTACAAGCACTTATCATTCAGAGTAAACAAAATAATGCACAGAAACACAATGCAATAGTAACTCAAAGCACAGAAATTTGGTACTCAGTAAATGTGAACTCTGGGCTTTCTTCTCCCTTTACCTACTAGTTGCTGTGTGTCTTTGAGGAGGTCATCAGGATTTCAAATGTCAGACACTATTTGTACAACCAAGAAGTACTTTATGCAATTCACTCCTCTTAAGGAAATCATTTCTGCCTTGTAGAAACTACCTTAACAGATGTTTCTGAGTGAATTTATTCATCATGTGAAACACCGCCTTAAAATGTGGGATGCTTTTCAAAAGCCCCTTTTGGGTGAACAGATTGTGTTGCTGCTGAGGGAATTCACAGGAATGAGGCAATCACTGTAATTCAAATAATTTCTCCTCGTTTAAGAGCACCAACTGTTTATATTAGAGCTGACATGATCCATTTATGCAGCATCCCAGCCCAGTTGCCTCTGAAATTTTTGGCTGTCAAATGGTCATGAGCATTGGGCTGCCTCTAATTGCAAGCATGAGCCTTTTGATCTCTTCATCAAAACCTTTTCTTATCAGTCACCACATTTGGCTTCAATTGGATAACTTATATGTGATACTACTACATAAAAAAGAATGGTATTTTAGACTCATAGTAAAACACTGCTGGAATGTATATCCTGCAATGTTGGCATCATAAATACATAAATAGCATTTCCCAACTTCAAGACCCTTCTAAGTGTAGTAATAGAGGCAGATACACAAATGATTGCAACAGCACATCATCACTTAGAAAAAGTATAGCAGGATGATATAGGCAGAGAAAGGAATTCTCCTTATTGTACAGACCAGCAAGCTGGGAGAAGAGGATATTTAGATACTGGAGGCAGAATTGCCCCAGGGAAATGGAGTTGGAAGCAGTGTATTTCACTGAGAAAAAGAAATTGGCTTGGCATGGTTGGAAGAACATGTTGGAAAGGGGAGGGGATGATGTTGGGAAAGCAGCCAAGGAGCACATCTTGCTTGTGTGTGTGTGTGTGTGTGTGTGTGTGTGTGTGTGTGTGGTGCATTTACACAGTTTTCCCCTTAAATCGTGAACTGAATAACCTTAGCTTATATATATGCATATCTATACACACATATACATATATAAATACATAAATACAAATCTATCTCACATTATGGGAGCTATGTTTGCTTTATAAATGTTTTCTCAGAGATCATTATAAGAACCTAGTGAATTTTTTTTGTAGTTCAATAAGGTAACAAAGCCAATTACTGCTCCTTCTCAATAACACGTCAGGTAGCTCATATAACTTTTCCTTTCCTTTCTCATTTCCTTTGCTCAGAAGCTCACTGCATGCAGAATGAAGCCCAGTCCAGCTTGTTTTCTAAGTTATTGAATCTGAGAAGGTAGGGTAGTCATCACTCCTGTGGCTAAAATATGTTTAAAACCATGGGCTTGGATTTCTAGAGAACTGTGCAGAAGTATACCATGACCTGACTCATGCTGTAGAAAAGCCATTTCAGGAGATTTATGAGTTTGGTACATGGGAAGGAATGAAAGAAAAAAATCCATGATGGTACAGAGACCAATGGGGAGATGATGATGTTATTTTCAGTGAATATGTCTGAAGATTTGAACTGCTCCTCTACTAATGAGGTAGAGAGGAGGATGTTGAGGTATACTAGGCAGGTCTGTGCAAGTTGTCCATTGAGTAAGATGGAGGCAGAGAAGACTAGAAGAGTAGCACCCAAGTTTCTGGCTTACATCATCTCTGTCTAATGTTTCTACAAATATGAATATGCTGATGGGGAAGGGGATTCTTCTGCAGTGCTGTGGTAAGGAAGGACAGTTAGTCTTTCCAATAGGTAGATATGGTATTTCTAGGACACTAGTGGTCAGCTGATGGTTTAGTGCTGGGATCCTATCTGATAAGAAGCATGATGTTCACTGCAGAGGGGAGTTTGGGAGGGGCAAAAGATAATCACAGAGAAAAAAATAGAGAGTAAAGGCAAGATGAGAACACCAATCTGGAAGATCTTTTTATTCATTTCCCTGCTTTCATAACTGAAAGGACTCGGTCCTAGGCTGCCCTGCTCCCATCCTCTAAGGTAACTGTATCCAGTCCTATCACACAAATGCTCCTTATGTACCAATGATTCCCAAACATAAAAACTAGGAAGTTAGCCTTTGATTTGGCAGCACCAACAGCCTAATAGCAGCTCTACTTCACTGAGCTTGGAATGTGACCATGGTGGGAAAATAAATGATGGGTGCAAAGGCTGAGATGACGTCAAGTTCGCACACGTTTCTCTTCTGCTTCCTTCTCTTTTTTGTATGTGTATGTGCATATATACATATATGCAGGTGCACATGCATGGGGAGGCTAAAAGTCAATTTGGGTGTTTTCTCTCAGGTGCTACTGCCCTTGTTATTGTGTTACTGGGTCTTTCAATTTCCTGAAGCTCCCCAAGCATACTAGGCTAGGAGGCCAATGGACCCACTGCTGTTTCTGTCTCTCTAGTGCTGGGATTAAAAGTGCATGCCACAATGCTTTACTGTATTTTTATGGGTCCTGGTGATCAGATTCAGATTGTTATTCTTACACGGCAAGAAGCTCATTGGCATGAGTCATGCCCTTAACCCCATAGCATCTTCTGATACCTTTCAAGAACAATTATCCCCTGTATGAGTACAGACTATAAGTCTAAGGTGAGTATCCCTAGGAATCAATTTCAAAATGAACAGAGCAACACACAGACACACACACATATGCACAGACACACGCCACATACACTCATGCCCACACCACACACACTCACACACACACAACCCTCCACAATACATATACACACTACACACACCAAACACACACACATACATACACACACACACACACACATGCGTGCACACACCCCCTCCCACCACACACAGAGACAAGCAAAGCCACACACACATTCATAACACACATACACACAGCAGATACCACACTCACACACAGAGGCAGGCAGTCACATTCACACATGCAATGGTGTCTAACTTAACACAACGATGCCTTTAATAATGCACACTGTGATCCACTTTTCCTCCTTCCCTGCTCCATTATCCTCCCTCTCTGACTTAGTCATGCTTTTGTACTAACTCTCAGATCTAGTGCCCAGTCTCTGGTTTGGGGGGAAAGCAAAATAAGACATCCCTTCCCAATAGCTCATCAAAACCAGACATCCTGGTTTCATCGCTTAGCAACATTTTTCCTTGTACAGATGGAAGCAGGTGGTAATTTCAAAGAACATCTCTATACCCACCCACTGACCAGTTTTCCAGAAGACGAGGAGACTGCAGAAGTCATCACTACATCCTGCTCTAGCTCCTTCCTCTTGCAAACACTGATCTGTGATGGTGCTCTGGAAAATAACACCTCTCCCAGATGTCTCTACACGAGCCCCTCTGAGAGCACCTATTCTGAGATGTTAGAAAGTTGCATTTAAGGTAGAACAAGCTTAATTACTAATACTTGTTTCATGTTAACCAATTCTAGTAGTTCTTGGGGGGCAAAGAAGTTGCTTATTTTCACAAGCATATTCCTAGTATTCGTGAGGATGTTTTAGGAGAAAAGCGAAGAGAGTAACGGTGGGAAATTTAATTACTTTTTGGACTCTTTTTGTCTTTATGAGCTTAACCTAACAAGTTGCCATTTGTTCACATTAAAAATCCCTGCTGATTACACTTAATCTCCACACAAAACAGAGCTCTTATGAGAACAGTCACTGCTTCACATGACTCAGCCTAATGACTATGTATGCCTGAAAACCACACAGACATGGATGAATTCCTATATTGCTTCTGGAATGGTGGATTACAAAGATCCAAATATAGGTTTTAATTTTCATTCACTATCAAAATAAAATATTGAATCTAGTCATTTAATCCTGACTATATATCCAGAAGATTATATTGTCAGCTCCATTATACAGATGAGGAATCTGGACTTGAATGGCTGAATAATTTAATGACGGTCAGATAGTGAGTTCGTGGCACCCCTGAAATACATACCCAGGATGATTTACAGCCGAACTCTTTGGCTGTGATTTTATTATCCTTTTACCTTTCTATAGCTCTAGCTCATCTGGCCAGCCCTTTAATCAGCTGTTTTCCCATTCTGTCAACCAATCATATTCACCCACCCAAATATGTACCTATGCAGCCATACATTATTTTATTCCAGTGAAGGAATTCAAAAAGCTTACAAAGAAATAAGACAGTATCCACATACTATCAAAAACTCTATGAGAGACACCAGGTTTAAAGAATAGACAATGTTTAAATGGAACTTGAAATATCAATATGATTTTAAAATATAGAATGAATTAGAGACTATGAAATTTTCTGCAAAAGATTTGTAAGGATATATATATATGTATATATGTATA
>BDUI01003008.1:110051-120499 GCA_002335545.1 Apodemus speciosus | reverse complement strand
AAACAAAGAAAAATTCAGGGTCTCATTTAGGCCCAGTTAACTTCAAAGTTACTCTGTAGCCAAGTGTGACCTGGAATTTCTGACCCTCTTGCTTCTACTCCTCAGGCTCTGAGATCACAGGTATGTTCCAGCAATCTGGTGGTGAGATCACAGGTATGTTCCAGCAATCTGGTGGTGGTGCAGGATATCAAAGCCAAGGCTTTGTGCATGTTAGTTAAACACATTTCCAACTATATCCGCTGCCCAAGAAATTAATCATGACTCCTATTTAACACTACACAACATGCACAAACATATATATAAAATATATAACATGTATGCATTCTATACTGTTATACTGTATACCGTTATATAATATACATTATTATGCCATATTATATGTAATGTATATTGTATATACATTATATGTATAATCCCAGGTAGATTATTGACAAAAATACAGAATGTAAAACACTAAAACTTCTAGAAAAGACAGAGGTTATTGTTTTGGTTTTTGCGAAAACTTCTCAGTCAGGGGATAAAATGTACGAACTGTTAAAGAAAAATATTGGCAAATAAGAATTTTTCTTTTATCAAGAAGCTCCATTCTGAGTACAAACACAAAGCTCTGAGTGGACAAAGACATTCACTATATACGTGTTTGGTAAAGGACTTTTCAGAACATCCTCACGAAAACAGAATTCATAAACTCCCAGTCAACACAAAGACTGAGTTCAAAATGAGTGAACAATTTATATAAGTGATATGTAAAACAGGATATACAGATGGTTAGAAACGACATTCATTATGATCAATTATCTGGAAGATACAAGCTAAGGTTATCAGCAATGATCTCTAGATAACCACTAGAATGGCAAAATGAAAAAGCCTGATAACACCCAAGGCTGAGGAGGATGAGGAGGGTGTGAAACTCGTCCACTGTTGACAACATCATACATGTGCCGGGACACGCTTAGACACGCTGACAGAATGTCTATTCGAGCTGAACATATGACCCAGTGGTTCTTTTCCTACAAACACTGGGAGAGATGGTCACATGAGCACTAAGAGTCATGACAGCATTGTCCTGCGGGCCTCAAGTGGAAAAGCCTGGAAACATCGATGCCGGCTACTAGTAGATGGGTACACTCATAGAGCAGAGGGAGGGAAATCAGAGTGGCTCCTCCATACGGCAGCATGAGCAACTACAAAGAGTCAAAGGTGTGGCTCTGCTGCGGTGAGAGAGGAGTCACCACTCACAGGTCTGGAGACATGACTCAGCAGAGATCCTAAGTTCCATTCCCAGCATCCACAAGGCACCTTATCCTTATCAGTAACTATAGTCCTATGGGATCTGATGCCCTCTTCTAGTGTACATACACTTTAAATTCATTCATTCATTCATTATAGACCAGTTTCTGGGGTTATTTTAAAGCTATGGTCTCCTTTGTTTTCATTTTGAGAGAGGGTCTCATGTAGACCAGGTTGGCCTCAAATTCTCTGGCAGCTGAGAAAGACATTAAACTTCCTGCTCCTCCTGTCTCTTCCTTCTGAGTGTCAGGATTATAAGTATGCCACCATACTTAGCTAAAGCCACCATGTATTGACAAGTGTTCTATTGATATAAAATATCAATATTTGTCACTCATGACTTGCACATGATATGACTCTTGAGTTCCTACACCTTAGCTCTTGTGTTTATATTTACATTTCTAACTCAGATCCTCACTGGGCTTGGAGCTACCAAAGGCAGCTCTCTCCCTCCCTCACAGACCCTCCTTCCACTCTGGCTCTAACAGACGTCCTAGGCTTACCCTGGATATTTTTACCTCTGTACAGCTGGGGATGTAGCCCCAGGCAAATGTTCTTCCTCTGAGCCCCAACTCTTGATTCTTATTACCTACTTAGCCTAATCCATACCAATTTKGGGGCAGGGAGGCTTCAGTCATTTGCCCGGARGGACAGGTTGACAAATGTCCATTACGATGGCTCCTTTCTCCTGCTCGGGCTAACACCCCACCCTCAGGCATAGGTACCCTGTGCTCACATAAGCAAGGTGTGTGTTTGGCACAACTCCATGTGGTATCAACTTAGACCGGAACTCCCATCTCTCTCTCTGGCCTCAGAGCTCCATTGTCTCCAGACCTAGCTAACTTCTTCCCCCAAGAGGGAGGGAGGGAAGTATCAGTCCAGACTGGCAGCACAGCAGAAAAGGGAGCAGCACTGTCTTCCCGTCTCCTCCTTCCCCACACAACAGGAATCCTTCCTCCACTGCCCACCAAAGAACCAAGACATGGAGATTGGAAAGAGCCTCTGCTGAAAAGGCTACCTGCAAACCTCCCCTTCCCCAGCTCAGGAGTCCCGCCCAGTGGCTGATCTTCCACCCCCAAACGCAGGCTATCAGGAGGCCATGCCCCACCTGAAACACTAGTGGACTTCGAGCTAGAGAACAGGATTTCCTGTTAGCTGCCTTGAGCTTCTTATGCATTTGGTACTAGACAAAGCATGAAGTATGCAAAGGGAAAAGCCTCATCCATTTCAAAGGGACAGTCCCCCCTCCCATCTGTCAGAAACTCATTTCTGGGATTTATGCCTGACTAATGTCAATGTCATGCCTCAAATGCAGGCTGTGGTTGACAGAACTAAAGGACAGTTCAACAAACAATGGCCTCAGGTTTGGGCTGTTCATTTGTACCCTGATCCTTCCCCTTCCCCAGTATGTTTCCCTGTCCCTGCAGAACCTACCCTGACTCTACCCCAGACCCACCCCTCCTTTACCTTCCTCATCTTTGTCACTTGTAACCCTTGCAATACTTCACTCTTACCCGAGGGCCCCCTGTTCTCTGGGTATCTGTTTTTTATCTGTAACCTGGAGCTAAACGTTCCTCCCCGCTGGGCAGAAGACTTTGGAAGTATGAGGGGAAACTTGTATGAAGGGAACAGAAGTTTTGACTTATGGCTTTTTTTTTTTTTTTAACATATGGGACATGGTGACTCAAGCCATTAGGTGAGATTACTGAGGCTCAAATTCTTAATATATTTTTCTCCAGATTCACAGGTTCACAAGGCCTTGGGTTCTTTTCCAGTCTTTTTGTGATCAAATGAATTTGAGAACATTTTCATTTGGATGCTTTAGGGATTGGATTAAAATAAAGATTAGTATTGGGAGGATATTAATATAACAGATTAGGAAGTACTGTTTGGAAGAAGTTTGGAGAGGGCCCAGCAACCACTGATCAAGCAAAGAGATTATAAACTCTCTGAAGACAGGCTGCTTGTCCAGTTCCTGATAGCATCTCCAGGGCCACTTTCCAATTAAAGGGATTTTGCCAGAAGCTTCAAGACCAGGGAGGAAGTAGTCCTAGTCCCTCCCGCCATGGTATAGAGAATGAACCCAGAGGCTTTCAGTTGAAACCATCTCCTATTTCCCTCTGCTTGCTTTGCCTTGATTCTTAGGCAGGTAATAGCAACCCAAACCCAGATATGGATAAGATCAGACACATCCAACTTTTGCCAGAGATACTTCTGTTGAATCACACCTAACATTCTCTTGACCATACATGCACAGTGCTGGCCTCCTTCTGTCCCTTGCCTTTATTCTATACCCGAGTTTTTCTCCACACTTTCGGAAGCCTAGATAGCATACTTGCAAGGTGTCCTTTTCTCCTGGGGCCTGGGGTGGTAGAGAGGAAAACAGAGGGGAGACACAGAACCTTCTCACATTTATGGCATGGGCCATGATGGTTTGCAGGGGTTGAGTACAGGGAGGAAGTCGAACACAGATTTGTTTGGGAGATTGAGGCTAAAACATCATGCATGCTAACTGAGTACCCCAACACGGACTCCATTCCCAGCCATGGGGTGGTGGTAGTAGAGTGGTGTGTGATGTGATTGATGTGTTTATAAAAAGATAAAGAGATATAAGATATGTTCTATGGGGGTGTGGGGAGGTGTGGGGGAAGGGAGCGCCTTGTCAGGCCCATACCAAGGCATCCCTTCCCCCTGAGGGACCAGCCACATGATGGTATCATATAGAAGAGAGTTTATTCAGGGTATGGGGAAGGGAGTTAAGAGAGTTGTAGAGGGAGGGAGGGGGGCTGGCCATGAGCACATGGAGAGTGAAGAGGGAAGGGGAGAACCCAAGAGGACAAGAGAGAAGCAAGAGGGAAGCAGGAGTAAGAGAGTGAGGACGGGCGAGCAGCCCCCTTTATAGTGGGTCAGGCCTGCCTGGCTGTTGCCAGGTAACTGTGGGGTGGAGTTTAGACAGAATGCTAACAGTGGTGTGTGTGTGTGTGTGTGTGTGTGTGTGTGTGTGTGTGTGTGTGTGTGTGTGTGTGTGTGTGTGTCTGTGTGTGTGTGTGTGTGTGTGTGTGTGTGTGTGTCTGTGTGTGTACACATGTGAGAGCAAGAGGACAAAGTCAGTTGTCTCCATATTAGGATTAGACAGGTACTGGCCTTTTATGTATATACCACGTATCTGAACTCCAGGTTACATCACAAACGCATGCTTGATCACAATGCTTTATGAAGAGACATACTTGTATCACGTTCTCTTTGAGTTTTTAGTTTTGAGATAGGGTCTCCCCGGGCTGGCTTAGGCTGGCCTTGAACTCTGTCTGCAGCCGAGGCATGCCTTGGTTTCCCGTGAAGCAGGAATGACAGGCCTACACCACTAAGCCTGACTCGGGGTGCTAGGCTTGGCTTGGGATGCTGATCACACACTGATACATGTGGTACGAGACACCTGAAGTCGGGTTTCTTGAAATGCCAGACACCTGCAAGAGGTCACTCAAGGTTCAAATGGCCTTGCCTGCCAAGTCCCAGATTGAGAAAGCCCCTCTCAACAAGAAGGCTACACAGGCAGGCGCTGGTCAAAGGAGGGTTCCCTTCCACTGTACTAACAGATTTCCTAGTCCAGCTGCCTGGGAAGCGCAGGTCTGGGCAAGGCCAGGAGACCAGCACTGCAATTAAATCAGCCCCACAATAGGAAGTTACCAGGCGACACTAGCCCAGCTCCATTCCCCTCATCCTGGAGCCTATAGTAAGGCGAAGGGGGACAGCGGGCACGCTGCCCCTCTTCGCGTTTCCTGGACTGGGAGCCACCTTCCTGGGGCCTTTCTTGGTAGAGACCTCGAGGCAGCACCATGATTTTGACTTCTGGCAGGCATCCCCAAAACACAGGAAGGTGCAATCCAGGCTGCCTCGTGCTTCAGTAACAAGTTTCCTGTCTTTCCTCAGCTTGGGAATCTCTGAAGGAAGGTCAAGTGGGAGTTTATTAGTCTTCTCTGGGGCTGTGCAGAGGGAAGTCTTTGAACTCCACCCACAGATGGGTGGTTCTCACCACTGAATAATTTATAATTTAAGCGGGAGGGATGAGACTGCCTGGAGGGGAAATACCTGGCCTTCACAGGGTGCTGAGCCACTTAGGAGCCATCTTCCTCATACCCAGTTCTAAAATCAAAAGTTCCAGCCTCAGAAATCAAAAGTGCAGCCAGCCTCAGCATCCCTCTTCTTTACTTCCTAGTAGCTACAGAAGTCTGGTCTGTGTAGACACCACCCTATCCCAGGAATATATTAACATATTAGGGAGGGACTGCTGTACTTTAATAAAGCCGGTTCTAACGTCAGGTTCTCAGATTAGACACTTTAATGGCTGTATATCTCCAAGGGAGTCACCAAACACCCAACTACACCTTTAACAGGGAAAACTCTACTGTGTGTGGAGCTAACTGGGTTAGAGGGGGGTGGACGAGGAGGAGCCGATCAGTACAGAGCCCTCCTGGAAGGGGCGTCAAACTCCAGCCTACACACTTCCTGTGGGATCATTTGGATGTTTCCTTGGTAGGAAAATGCGTCCTTAAGAGAAGCAGCTTCTCCTGGCCCAGTCTGCCTCCGCCCCGCCCCGCCCCACCTTGTCTACTGCCGTTTTAGACAGAGATAAGCTTCTCATCTTCCCATGCAGAAGTCAACCCTACCAGGGCTTGGATCCTCTTGGGGAGAACCAGCCAGACCTGAGCCGTGTCGCTTCTGAAGATCCCCCCCAGTGAACACACTGAGAGTTTTCATTTAGTTTCCTTCTGGTCCTTAGGTGCCAACACAGTCCTGGAAATCACCAGCTGGGAAAGCCATTGGCTTTCAGGCAAGGGACAGGAGAAGGAAAAGAAGAGTTTTCCCTTTCCAGACAATGGTCAGTGGGGTAAAGAGCTTCCTACCCTGGATCTGCTCACGTGCTGATCGCGGTGGAGTACCCTGTCTTTTGGTGGGGTCCCTGCAGGCTTGCATGGTCCCTGGCCCTACCTGTAGCCTCTCCTGTGCATTCTGCACTAACCATTCAGAGCAAGAGGTCCATTTTCAGTGCTGACTTCAGGACGGTCATGCCGGTTCATTTCCCAGCATCCGTTCCCAGTTAGTAAATGGACACACAAGATGGAGATCCAGTGGACAGAACTGAAAATTACTCCTTGCCAGTTTTCAGGTGTTACATATCCCGGTCTCCAGAACCATACAGATCACCAAAGAAAACTGATAAAGATGTTAATGTGCAGTCTGACCCTAAGTCTGTCTGTCCCTGGCCCACATGAAGCGCTCAGGACCCTCTCTCRCACACGGGGAATTCAGCTTTAGGCATTTTTGCTTTCATTGAAACTAATAGGGGAAGGGGGAAGACACTGACAAATTGGGCTACCACCATGTTTCACATGATTTTGCTTCCACTGGCTCACGTGAGTCCCACAGCAATTGATTTTGCAAATACAACACTGAAGTTCAGAGAGGTCAAGTGACCTTGCCTGCAACCCCCAGCACGGGCGATAGTAGCACAGCTAGGTTCTAAGGCCTGGCATCCTAGCTTTATTTCTCTTGCTGTGATAAAACACACTGACAAAAAATCAATTTAGGTTAAAGAGTTATGTAGTTTACAATTCCAGGTTACAATCCAGTGAAGGCCGGTCAAGGCCAGACCCCAGACCTGCTCTCCATGTGAACGGTCGGGAGCAGACAGACAAGGAAGATATCCACGAGGCCTCCTGCTCAGACCTCTTTCCCTGCCCATCTGACTCAAGGCCCAATGCCGGAGAACAGTACCATAAATTTGAGACAGTGTCTCTGTATAGCCCTGGCTGTCCTGGAACTCACTCTATAGACCAGGCTGGCCTCAAACTCAGAAATCCGCCTGCCTCTGCCTCCCAAGTGCTGGGATTAAAGGCGTGTACCCCCATGCCTGGCTTTTATTAAAAAAATTTAAATTAAAATATATTTACATAATTTCCTCCCTTTCCTTTGCTTCTCTAATCCCTCCCTTCTCAATTTGATGGTCTCTTTTTCATATATATGTATATACATCACTTCTATTCTGAGTCTGCCCATATCTGTTAATATTATAATCAAGATAATTCCTCATGGACCCATAGCTCCGGCCACATATGTGGCAGAGGATGGCCTTGTTGGACATCAGTGGGATGTCCTTGGTCCTGAGGGTGTTTGATGCCCCAGTTTAGGGGAATGCCAAGGCAGGAAAATGGAAGTGGGTGGATGGGTGGGTGGGGGAACACCCTCATAGAGGCGAGGGATGGGGGATGGGATGGGGGTTTCTGAAGGGAGGCCTGGAAAGGGGAAAACATTTGAAATGTAAATAAAGAAAATATCCAATAAAAAAAGTGAACATGTAAAGAAAAGAAGCAAAAAAGTAAAAAAGATAATTCCTCACAGACCAGCGTGATATAGATCGCCCGTCACTGAGACTCTCTTTCTAGATGACTATAGATTGTGTCAAGTATGACAACTAGAATTAATTATCACAAATGTTTTATTGGTTGTTTTCCTGATTCCAAACCCTATTTTTTATCACTACCAACCTCCCCAGCCGATCAACAGGGTTGGTGCATATCCCTTTGGGGCTCATCTAGTCTTAGCAGGTTGCTCCTGGTTGAGGGGAGCTCCCCCTGGAGACAGAGAGCAAGGCATGGCATTGTTGGAGGTGGCTTCCGAGGTTGCCCTGGCACTTCATTCTGCTGAGCCTGACAGATGTCCATCCCCATCCTAAACCACATCAAGACATACATCTGTCCAAATGGGCATCTCTCTCTGTGCTTTGTCCGGTAGAGAATGCCCACGGACTGGCAACAAGAAAGCTAAACACACTGGAGACAGTGCCAGGGAACTTTGTGCCATTGTATAATGTGCCACTATCTGGTAGCCATTACCATGGGCACAGCAGTCCTTCACTGTCACACTAGCCGGGGGACTTCGCCTCATTGAAAGGAGGAGAGGAGGCAGGCAAACATGAGGAAAGTCGTCTAAAGCACACCCCACACGCCCAGCACCTCCATTCCCCCACACCAGCAGGCGGAAAAGAGTGGAGGCCGTGGGAAGGCGCTATCGCTGAGGTTCTAGGAATCTCTTTACTTGGGAGAAATTTTCAAAAAACCTGGAGACAATCATGCATATTTTGTCCCCAGGAAAGAATCTGCCCAACCTTCAGGGAGTCGGGATCTCATGGAATCCTTTGGCTCATCACACTTGGTCCAGAAATTGTAAGTGACTCTAAAGTGGGAACGCTAGGTACGAGGGAGTCTGAGCAAACCCTCCCCCTTTTCTGGGCTTCTCTGTCTTCATCTGTATTCTTTTGTTTCAGATTTTGTGTGCATTCACGTGTAAAGGTGCATGTGCCGGCATCCATGTGCATGATTCGTATGTAGAGGTCAGAGGACAACTGGGTGTCCTCAGGTGCAGGCCGTTTCTATGTTATACTATGTTATACAGGTGTACATGTGTCTTTCATCCTCAAGTGCATTCCAGGTTCAAACCCAGGCCACCAGTTTACATGTGCAGCCATCTCTCCAACCTCACTCCAACCTTTTTTTTTTTTTTTTTTTTTTTTTTTTTTGAGACGGGATACTTGGTTGGTCTGGAATTTTGTGACATAGGCCATGTTAGCTGGCCTACGAGTTCCCTTTAGATCTGTTTGTCTCAGCCCTCCCTCTTACAGCACTAGGGCTTTGGGGAGCCAAACGCAGGTGCAGTCGGGCAAGCATCTCACTGATGGAGCATCTCTCTAGCTTGGTTCGTTTTTAATGGAGTCCGTTTTGATTTTATGCGGGTACAAGCAGAAAGGTGTCAGTCATGTATCCAGTTAGATGAGTAAATCAGAGCCCAGCACCTTGACCTTGCAATAGGAATTCACTCCTCTTTGAAGTCTTAGCCACCACTAAACCGTCCAGACCACAGGGGCTCTGGGAACACCTGCTCTCAAGCAGGAGAGAAGGAAGAGGAGGTAGGAAAGCACTCAAATAAGCACTTCCTGAAAGCAGTCTCACAGTCTTCAGATCTGTTCTATACTCCACAGCTCTAGCCAAGGTCTACTCGCTGCCTCTCGGGCTCCCAACTAGCATGTATTTTAACAGTTGAGCGCTGGCCTTCTCTATCTGATCCCAACAGATCATGCAAGGTCGGTTGTCATACTGCCTCTTGTCAGCTACCCTACCACACACTATTTCGTCCGTGTGACGGTGACATTCTTCTCCCTCAGACCTTCTCAAGCTCTGTGCCCTGCAGGAAAAATACTTTACAAAGATTCTTTTTACCCATGATGTGTTTGCGTGCTTGTCAGTGCCCAGGGATGTAGATCAGTTGGTAGGCTGCTTGCCCAGTGGGTATAGAGTGCTGGGTTTGATCCCCTGCACTGTGCAAAACTGGGCACAAGTCTATAACATCAACATTTGGAAGGCAGAGAAAAAGGATCAGAAGTTCAACGTCATTCTCAGCTGTGTAGGAAGTCTGCAGGGCAGCCTGAGGTAAGACAATCTCAAAACAATACAAAAAAAGTGCTTGTCTCATCCACAGCACCAGACCGGGGATGCCTTGTGACACATATATTTCTACTGTTCCTGGGACCTAGAGTCTATTGATTACCTTATGATTTTAAGAATGGAATTAAATGGAAAGGAATTGGGCCCTGGGTGTTCAAAACGAGACTTCTTAGAGCTGAGTGGATTAAAAATAACTTGGGGAACAATTTTTGTGGGGTGATGAGGGGCAGGGAGTGGGTGTTACAGATGGAATGCTATTTAGGAATTTGTCTTCCCTTGAAGTCTGGCAAGCTTTTTAGTTCTCTGAAAATTCGCAACCTTAGACTTGAACCCTTGATTGTATATCCTGTGTAAAAGTAACTCCGGGAGGTTTCTAAGTCAACAGAGGTCAGCAGGTACTGTGGTAGAGCTCAGGGAGACTGTGTACACAGCTCTCCTACTGACAGACGACAAAATGAAGGCTGGAGAGAAGCCTTGGGTGCTGCCCACACCTGCCCACCGGCCACTGGCTGTTGAGATTTACTCAAGAGGCAGCTGCAAGTCTGGCTGGGGGAGGAGCCCGCGGCAGCTGGAGCCTCTTTCCGGGGCCTCCTTCAGTAACTAGTTCCCTTTACAGTGCAGATGGGGGGGGGGGCTTCTCCGGGCTTTCCCTTTACAGTGCAG
>BDUI01003007.1:6740-33200 GCA_002335545.1 Apodemus speciosus | reverse complement strand
TTTAATCAACAACACATATTTATTTTCCAGTTCTGGGCTCCCTGACTTCAAAAGACTAACACACATTCTTTCTTGTGTTTAGGACTCTATGAAGCATCTTCAGAACACCACATTAGTATGTAGCTCTCCAGAGTGTGGCCTCATAACACCGTGGCTGTCCATGGACATTGTCGCACTTTGCTCTGACAGCACGTGGGTTGGCGTGTTTTTACAGGTAGAGTCTGTGTTACAGTTACACCATCGCCCCACAAAGGCTAAGACAGCTGCCGGCCGAGCGCCGAGCGTAGGCACTGCCCGAGGCAGCCAGAGCTTCCTTCAGCTGCAAGAACAACATGGTGGATGGCTTCATTAACAGCCTGTTTGAACAGCATTTTCACACTCAAGAGATAAAAATGCTCTCAAGAGTTTGTTTAGGTCTCCTGATAAATATTCCATACCAGCTGGGAAAGCACACAGGAACGCAGTATAAACAACCCTCCCCTGACCGTCTGTACGTCTGTGCTCAGTGGGCTGTGTGTCTGCAAGAGACAGGCCACACAGCCCAGCACCTGCCTTTCCTGAGCATTTTTTTTTTTTTTTTGCTGTTGCAGTCGGGTTCCTTTGCCATGGGGGAGGGGGAAGGGAAACAGTTGCATTCTCTCACAATCTCAGATTATAATGCACACGGGTTATTAAATCAGAAAGAATGTGTATTCACTTATCAAACATCTACTTTTAGGACTTAAAAAAAAACTTCCTTCTTAAAGGCACAAACTTCACATGAGTGTAAAATTAAAAGGTTTACAAATAAGTGTGTTTTGCTGTGTTGTATGATGAGCTTACGTTATGATTTAAAACAATCTTTGAAGTGTATCGGCCCTTACATGTTCTCAAGATCTAGAGGATCAGGCCCTTCATTTGCATTTCTGTATTTTCTTTGGCTCAAAATAGATTTGATTAAAAAAACAAAATTTGGCAGAAGATTAATCCACAATGGGATTTTATTGCTTCTGTTATTTAAAAAACAACAGAGTTTTGCTTTGAGGTGTGCTTAACTCACAGAGCAGCAGCTACGTTTAGATCCGTCTCATTTTACTTGCCTTTGTGTCTGCTCTGGCTTCCATGTTTGCGCTCCGTGGTTGAAAGTGTGAGCTTTAATTTGCTCTCTTCGAATTTACCAGGAAGCACAATTTCGCACCATTTTCCTTGGCCAGGGTGTGACAAGCCACTCTTTGTAGTTACTGTGTGTGTGGTACAATGTGTCACAAAAACCCAGTCTGTTTGCCTGAAAGTGCACACAACAGACACGAGAAGTCACTTTGAAAAGTGAACAGTTAGGGTCGAAACGCCAGGCTCGCATTGCCCGCCCTGTGTTTGGGATGTCTGCTGCGGCAGCTGGACTTTGCTGTATTTGACTTGGATTGCTCATTTTGTTCCCTATGACACGTTAACTAACATTTTCTGAGTACAACTCGAGAGTCAAACAAAGCTCAAGACTGAAAGGGAAGTTTGGCTCTTAGATTTATGGTCTAAGTTAACTATGTACTTCAAACACATCTAAAATGTGTCTAAGGAGGCTGTTTCTTATCTGTGGGTACCACCGCATCATGGTCCATCACCGGTTATCTAGTTACATGGGCATGCATATGTGTGTCTAGGCTTCTGCACATCCGTGTGGTAGACTTGTGTACATATATCTAACCATGATGAAAGATGGCCATGGAATATCTAAGCCCCTTTCTAACTCAGACATCTTTAAGTCAATTTGGTTATCTTCATGGAAAGACTCTTTACATTTCAAGAATTAATGTAATGCCACAAGTTTCTGGTGTGATGCTGGACAAGTCGTCTCTCCCTGTAATTGAATTTTGCCACTGTGCGAGTGAACCGGGAGTCATTAAACAAGCCTTTTGTCAGTGAACACTGGACATTCTCTTGTGCATGTAGAAGCAACCTTCTCAGATACACATTGGAGGGGGGACTGCTGGTTGCAGGCAGTGGACATATTCCACTTGAAGAACTGATCCCAATCCTTTTCAGCTATGGTTCTACCACATCACAAGGCAAATGGTACTTCATGAAGATTACCATTACTTTGAAATTATGCTTCATGTTTTTTCCATAGAAACTGGAAGCGGGGCTGGAGAGATGGCTCAGTGGTTAAGAGCACTGAATGCTCTTCCAAAGGCCCTGAGTTCAAATTCCAGCAACCACATGGTGGTTCACAACCATCTGTAATGAAGTCTGAAGCCCTCTTCTGGTGCTTAAGCTGCAGTGTACTTAGATGTAACAATAAATAAATCTAAGACAGAAAGAAAGAAAGAAAGAAAGAAAGAAAGAAAGAAAGAAAGAAAGAAAGAAAGAGAAAGGAAAAAAGGAAGAAAGGAAGGAAGGAAGGAAGGAAGGAATAGAGGAAGGAAGGAAAGAAGGGAGGGAGGGAGGAAGGAAGAAACTGGAAGTGCCTGGAAGGATAAGGACTTTCCTCAGAGATGTTCTTGCATCTTCTCACTTGTTCTCAGGGCTCTCTGGGACCACTGCTCACACAAGTGCATGATGCTTTCCTGGAGTGCCAATCTCTCTCTTTCTCTGTCTGTCTGTCTGTCTGTCTGTCTGTCTGTCTGTCTGTCTGTCTGTCTGTTTCTCCCTCCCTCACTTCCTCTCCGCTTCCTTCCTCAGTAGATTAAAGACTGTGAAGACAAAGCATTAAGTGTGCCCACATCTGCTTCATTTCCATCATTACCTCGATTTCTATTCAACGCCTCTCCCCCCACCTTGTCCATCCACGCAGTTGCACACTCCCTCCCCAGAAGCGTCATGCATCCCAGCCCCAACTCTATCTGCATATTAGCTGGTGAGGAGGGACACAGGTTGAGTCCTGAGCATCGCCTTGAGACAGTTTTGCTGCTTCTCTAAACAAAAGGTCACCAGGCAACTGGCATCGGACCYAACACAAAAGGAAAGCCAAGCAAATGGAGAAAGCRGCCTATTCTGGAATCAGCTGTCCAGCACAGCTAAATCTCCRTGKCTYGTCACCTAGRTAAGCTAATGACAAACTTCCTATCCCAACTTCCTCTCCTGACTTACTTAAGAATTACCTATTGCTCACCCACACCAGGATTAACAGTAGAGCACTGAACTGTGTTCCCTGAATGCTTCCTTTTGTATGTGAATGATCCTGGTGGTAGAAAATTTCCGTGTCAACCTTTAATCATCTTTTATATATGATGGAGAAAATAAACGAGCAACTTTCAAACTTCCTTAGAAGTGAGTAGCGTTAAACCCATGCTTTCAACTCTGGTACTTGATACTATTAAAGAATACACCTAAAAGGCACTCCCTATCTTAGATGTTTTGCTGCATTATCTAATGGAAAAGATATCACAGTCACACTTGGGGAAAACCCCTCGAGCCCCTAAAATGAACAGCACACTCTAAAGCCATGTATAGTTCACAAAGAAAGAGTTTACATGTGGGCACCTATGAGCATACACGTGTGTCTATGCAAGTGTGTGTCCATGTGTTTCCTACGAAGATTCTAGACCGAGATGTCAATATGTCGGCAAAATAACAACAACAAAATTGAAAATAAAGGAAGGTTGGAGCGGGCCCCAGGTTTTAGGACCAAAACCTTATACTTGTTGGACCACTCCCCTTGAAAAAGAGCGGGTCAGGTGTGAGGACCCGGAAATGCCAAGCTCGGATCTGCAGCGTAAGAGCTGTGAGCATCATGGTGGCTCTGCTGCTTTGGAGGCACGTGTGACCTGTGGGTGTCACACGTAAGCCCACTTCCCTCCAAAGGAGCAGATGGGCTTCGTCTGCTGTGCTGGGGATTGGAAGCTGGTCCGGAGGAGGAAACAAGCGCCTGACTAGATGGTCTCTGGGGAAGAGCAGTCCTTGTGTGGGAGCTGTGGGCTGATGAGGTTAGCTTTCAGGATAAAGCCTTTGGAGAACAGAGCCGGTTTCTGAGAAGGAATGTTTAGGTAACTGTTCCCTGCCATTCTGTCTAAGATAAATCAATAAGTCAATAGATGGGGGCACAGGAGCTCCAAAAAAAAAAATAGCTGTTTAGACCCAGACGAAGCCTGAAGAATATTGGAGGAAGAAGATGAAGCCAAGTTTAACTCATGGTAAAGAGCCGAGATACTGGGGCTGCAAACCTGAAAAACTATGCCTGCTTTCTAAGCATGGATACATTTTCTATTACTTTCTTATTCTCACTCCCTGACATAACTTCCCTGTGGCCGGGGTCTAGGCACCAGTGTTAGTTTTAACACTCTTGTTCTCTCTTGTTCTCTGCATGCACAAYGGCACCTATCCTATTAATATCAGACTCCTTGACACTGTCCCCACCTGGGCTATGCAAGGGCAGCGTGGGCAGCCACTTCCCTGGCAGCACTGAGCTCCACGTCTAACTATCCCAGAAGAGGACCAGGATCTACAGGTCTCTCCGTGTCTCCATGTTCTGAGCCTGAAGCAGGAAATGGCTCCTGCTCAGCAGTCGGCGCCTACCCAGAGTTCAGGCCTGAGCCCGGAAGGGTACAGGCACACTGACCAGTTCAACTTGCCTGCAAGTCCCCAGCGAAATGGCATTTCTCACTCTTTGTGTGTCGAAGAGAGGATTACACACCAGAATGGCAATGGTGAGCAGACATTTTCTTAGTGGTCACACTTGAGGAACGTAGAGAGTTTTTCAATCATTTAAAGGTAATTCTATCTGAAAGGATTGAAATAATCCAGTTTGGGCCAAACCTTCCTGAAAGAAAGGCAGAGACCATTACGACAATTGACTTTCCCCCCTTTACAAACCCAAATCCACTGCCAGAAATATTGAAAAGATGGAACGTGTCACCCTGCTCCTCTGTTGGTGATTTCCAAGATGCAGATGGGCCTGTTGCAAGCCCCAGTTTATTGCTCAGTCTGGAGAAACACCCACAGATGCAAAGCTCACAGGCTCTAGTCGTTCACTCCTAGCAGTGGCTCCTGCCTAGGAGCRGGACACAGGGAWTCCCYGAAAACTCAGCTCAGGTCTAAATGGCAAGACTCTGATTGTATCTGCGGCAAGGAACTTGTCAGCAAACCAAGCACTCAGTTTCAGAAAGGAGCACTCACAACCCAAGGCGACAGCACCGTCAACGGGGAGTCAGGCCACTAGGGGGAATTGTTAAGCCATTTTGTGCTAAAAGAATGACTGTTAACTTTGAAAAATGACTGTAGTTATACAATTTTAAATCGTCATTACTCAACTTTAAGGAAGAATTCAGAATTCAGTCTTTTTTAAAAGCAAACTCCTATCTCCACCCTGAGCCACCAAGTGCCTGTAAACATGCCTTTCTTGTCTTAATTGCAAAGGGATTAATGTGCCCTTTGAAGTAAACACAGCTCCCACTACCTGCTTCTAGCAACTTCTAGGCAGGTGCAGCCCAGAAACCAGGCCCTGCCCCGACCATGTAGCTGATGGAGTATTTACAGAGTCCACTGGTCGTTCAGTCCTGAATATGCCAACGTGGTATTTCAATTCTCCTCAACTCAGAACCCAAAAAGAAAGCAGCAAAGACTGAGTCTGCTGCGGCGATTCCAAAGGGATGGAGATCACCGGGATTTAGGACGCTGGACAGAAAGAAGCATTTCTTCTTTCAGACAAAGAAGCAAACTAGATGTAAAGCGGGCGGTGGGTATAAAGTGTGTGTGGGAGGGTTGTCTGGACAAAATGCCAGCGGTTTTCCAGAGCGGCTTCTCCAGCAGATAAGAGATCTGGCTTGCACCGCCGTCGCGTTCCTAATCGGTTTCAAATCCAGGGCCTGGTGGCTTCAAGGAGGCTCCTTGGAGAATGCAGAAGGATAATGTGTTTGGAAAGGAGAAGAGAGGGGCCTGGGCGGCATCCAAGGGGCTCACAATTGTCTCAGCCATCAAACACTGATATTTAATTTAAGCTTAGTCATCCAGGATACTCTTATTTAGGTCCAAAGCAAAAATAAATAAATAAAAAAGGAGGGAGAAAGAAAGAAAAAGAAAATTAAATAACTACAAAAAGAGAATTTAAGGTGGGGCCAGCAGCTCTGGGCAAAGAAGGGCAATAAAGAGTCTTTATATCTGCGGATGTGGAGTAAGCGTCCCCCTCCCTGCCAAGTAGAATGTCAAATTCTGTCCCCCTTTTTCCCCTCTTAAAGCATGCTAAAAGGAAAATTCTTCACAGAATCTTAAAGAACTTTTTTTTTACACAACAGCTGCAAAAATCTATTTTCTAAACAAAGATTTATACATATTTATATGAGCTTAATCCAGATTTTTTTTTAATAAATCATCCTCAGAACTGCAGAGGTAAACTATATGTAAATACCTCAAGTAATAGGCTTGTAGTGCAAATCACATCATTTTATCTTCAATTTTGCATTCGTTTTTCTGGCTTAAAGGTGCATCAGAGATATGCATTTTAGCATATTCAGAACACGGGGCGTGAAATTAAATGTTTGACAGAGTGAGAAAAATATACAGACTTCGGAGATGCCTTAAAAATAGTAATTTATGCAGATCTAGAGGAGTGAAATCATTTGCAATGGAGTGACCCTCTCTCCAGGAATTTTGTGCTCAGTGTTCTTCCTAATCTCCCGCTGTATCTTCATTTTTCATTGAACTAGCCAGTTTTCTGCGGCGCCGTCTTGTAGATAAGGAGGGGTGCTAAAGAAGAAGAAAGGAGGCTCAGTGGGTCCGTTTCCACTGCACTTTTACCCAAGGCAATGGGCAGAATTTAACGGATTCCTTCCAACATATGTTTTTGCCAGATAAGTAAACAGTGTGTGTCGGAAATGAAAAAGCATTTGCAATTTAATGACATTACAGCTCTCAGCTCAGGCTGGCGTGCTGCGGGGCGAAAAGCAGAAAAAGAGAGGAGAGCAGAAAGAGAAAAAGAACAAAGTTCATCTTCGCTTTTGTGCATTTTTATCAAGGAGAATATGACTTCTCTCCCCTCTTGTTCTCTCTTTCTTCCCATCCCTTTGGCTCCTTTGTCTCACTCATTTCCATTTTCTTTCCTTTTCTCCCCCTCTCTCCTGCGGTCTCTGCTCACCCTTTTCTTGTGTTACCCACTCATTTCCCGGTTCTTCCCATTGTGTCTCCGTAGTCATCTATTTGGGCCATTCAGTTTTGCCTTATGAGAAGCTGTTTATCCACAATGTATCTTTTCTCTGTGTTGTGCTGTCCCGGCTGTAGCTCACAGACAACAGGATTGTCGGAGGGATTAGAACGTTTCATTTCAAAGCGCTACAAATCTGCTCTCTTGCCTGCTGTCCCTGCTCCTGGCTCCCCCGACACTTGTCATTTCAGTCCACCCCACCCCCTAGACACCGCAGCACCCTGATGTCTAACCACTGATCTTCACTGTCTTTGCCTTCTGCACGGACACCTCAAAGCTCTAGAACTTTCACCTCAAGAACCGGAGAGCCTTTCTCTAACTCCTAGTGGGGATCAGACTGGATCAGTGAGTCGACGGATGAGTCAGAATTGTGTTTTCCTTGACCAGGCCAGGCGAGCTGGCGTTAATGCTTACAGTGGACCAAACACGTGCCCAGGTACCATTGACTTGCATCTGCCTTCCCTGCCAAACATCCTGTCAGAGTGACGGCCACTATATGTCTGAGCTTGAGTTTTTGATGGTGCACTTGAATGTGTGTTTGTGGAGAGATATGACGCAGATAATGTGTAGACTTGGACTTGGGGCTGAGGAAGCCCACAGAGACAGATGCACAGAAAGATTATCGTCCAGCCTTGAGGTGACTAACCTTAAATTCCAGAAGCAAGGGTTGACTAGAAAACCAACATTCTTTCCTCATTACCATCCATAGAATTTTTGTTCTAGGGTTATCTTGACTGCCATCTTTACAGGTAGAAAGAACACTCTCCATTAGCGGCAGACTCACTAGACTACCAGGCTGCCTAGAGCTGGTCTGTCAATCTGAGCAGTTTCCAAAGAAACAACTTTTAGCATGAGGATTAGGATGTAACATTGTCTCTTTATTTCCACAAAGCAAGTTAATGTGTTTCTAGTATTGTTACCACAAACGCTTGCCTCTCTGTGCGCCAGAATTTTTAACATAAATTCTCATTCCAAGAATGTACTTGAAAGTTACTTGCTCAGTCCTAAGGTTAACCTGCAGGTTACACATAATTGGAAGAGCCGTAATCACATTGCAACCCTCCCACAGAAGGACTTTTAAAAAGAACACACTCTTCTCTAAAGACATGCACATGTTTTTACCATAAAATTACATCTTCCACATCTTCCAGATCCAGCACTTGGTAAGTAAAAAGAAAATCTATTTGGGCATAAGGATGTAAAGTAGCTGGAGGTGGTAATTTAATCAAGCAAGGATATATTTCAATGTTTTCTGGTCTTCTGGGCATTAGCACTTTAAATTCATTATGTCGGCTTGACAGATATTTGCAGCCTTAAGGATCGAAAAATGAAATCCTAGAAGTACAGCCTGCTAGAGGATATATATTGAACTTAAGAGATTAAAATGGTATAACCATTGCAACAAAATGGAACGTATCGCATTTCTCACTCTCCCCCCACTAAGCACGAGTGTTTTGCAGATGTAAAATACAATCTTCTCTAATTATAAAAGCTGGCTCAAGAGCCAGGGGTTTCTAACATTTATTACTGATGAAGTGGATATTAGAAGGAAAATGTTGGCTTCATATACAGTCTGCAGATGAAGAAGTGTTCCGTTCGGGATTTTCTGTATCGGTTGTTTATTAAGGAGACGGACCAGCAGTTACATGCAGCCCCACGCGAGTGCTTCCTGCGAAAGGCAAATAACTGAATGGCCAAATTATAAAGCAGGTCCGAACATAACTGGGACGTTAAATCTACTATATCATTATGTCAATTTAGCGATGTTAATGATCTGTAATATTAATTCATCATCCCGAAAAAATAGGGAAGAGTCGCCATAATTAACCGTATTAAGCCACAATTAAGAAGCCATCTTAGCCGTTGTAAAGATTGTAGTGCGGATAAGGGTGTTTGTTATGTCACACACCTCTGACCATGTACGCTTTGTATAGAATACTGTTACAAACAGCTCCTCCATCCGGATTCGGATTCGTCAAAAGAGCAGCCACCCACGGAGGCAGTGGCACCAGCCAGGCGCCTTATCATCCCTTCCCATCGCTCATTGCGGTTTAGCACTTTCTTACAGCAAGAACCGGCTTTGAAAAGGGTACAACCTTTTAGCATATCTGCTCTAATTCCTCACAGGAAGGCAAAATCAGCTGTCTAGCGAAATTCGCATGTGTTGGACAGAGTATCTACTCCCCTGAGATTAGGGTCATCTTTGAAAAGCCACACATCAAAGTGCACAAAATGAATGTTTGATGCTGTAAAATGGAGATCCCACACCGTCTAAGCCTAAGCCCAAGTTGCCAATCACCAGATGTCCGATAAGTTCCTTATCCCCCTCCCCCGCATTTGAAGTCTCTATTGTGGAGGGGAGTCCTTTAGGTTCCTGACAATGTCAGGAGAGATCAACGAGGCTGTATAAAGGCTGGGATGCAGCCAAGGTGACAACCCCTCTAACTTCCCATGCTAAAGCACTCCCTTTGCCTTTGACGAGGTAGGCCTGCGGGTTATAAAGGGCAATTTCTGGGCCATGAGGAATGGCTCAATGCACGCAGTGCTTGCTGTCCAAGCACACACTGACCAAACACCCTGGCAGAAAGAGCAAGCTCCAGTTCAGTGGGAGACCCTGTTTTGAAACACGAGGCAGAGAAGTGACTAAGAGAGATATCCAGCTGTTAACTTCTGGCTTCCCCGTGTGCTAGCGTGCCAGGACAGACCTGTGTCCGCATGTACCAGACACAAATACACACAAAGGACAGTCTCCTCTTTCACTCCGGGAGTCAATAAGTCCCAACTTTTTCTTTATATCCCTGCCATTAAGGATCCCATGTTCTTACGCCTGACTCAACATTTTATGTGCTGCCATTAGGGTCCCCAAACACCCCTGGAGTGTGTCTGTAGTCAGGACTGTCACGACTGTGGAGAGTCTAGTGATGGAGGAAGCAGAAACACACGGCACGCACATACATGATGTTAGTGTGACTACTCAAAAGTCACATCCCAGGTGACCTTATCCTGAATGCGGGGTCAGAGACCGGCGTTTGCAGAGATTCATAATGGACTCTACCATATATATCATCTCTCTCTCTCTCTCTCTCTCTCTCTCTCTCTCTCTCTCTCTCTCTCTCTCTCTCCTCTCCCCCTCTCTTCTTTTCTATTAAACCCAAAGACCATTGCAAACTGCATCTGATAACAGTGATATTCAGCATTAGATCACAAATGTGAATAAGGAAAAATAGCAGTGAATCCTTTTCTCCTTCATGCGTGCCTTCATTAGTGTATTATTCTATGTAAGAAGTGACATGCCGCTGGGTGGTGGTGGCAGCGCACGCCTTTAATCCCAGCACTTGGGAGGCAGAGGCAGGTGGATTTCTGAGTTCGAGGCCAGCCTGGTCTACAGAGTGAGTTCCAGGACAGCCAGGGCTACACAGAGGAAAAAAGAAAAAAGAAATGAATTACAGTGTACCCTATGTAAGAAGTGACATGCCTTCCTGTTATAATTACAGAATAATATGAAGGAAGAATACCCATACCTTCCACAGTCCAATTGCTTTAGTGTGCTGTGTGCAACAGAGGCCGTGACAGCAGCGAGGATGCACTCTCAGTGCTTGACAGCATCATTTGGCAGCCTTGACTGACAGGAGACTGTTCTCTCCAACATGCCTCTAGTCACAGAATTATCCAAAAAACAAAACCAATCTATTGGATAAGATCAAAGGAAGAAGAATGTGTCCCTCCAAGAGAATGCTGGAGGCTTCACGACAGTGAAGTGTAGAATACTGTCCTCTGAGACTGAAGCATTACATCCTGCAGAGAAGGGCCTTAAGGAAGATAAACAACTCGAAAGAGCTCCAGGAAGTTCCTGAAACTGATCAGGCTCACTAGATCGCCCCCTCCCGAAGTAAGCAATAAAGGCTGAAAGTCCCTCTCATACAGAGTTGAGCTGTGAAGACTCTGAAACAAGCCAAGCTGTGACCAGCTTCCTGAAAGACGCAGAAGCCAGGAGAGACACCCAGAGGAAGTTCAGGAAAAGTCACAGGCGAAGGACTCTCTCTAACCTGCTGAGTGCCCTGCAGGCTGTGCAGTGTCCTCCAAGTTCCCAGCTTTGTGAGCTGTCACTCATGCTGGGGTGGGTTTGATGATACAGCTGTCTCATTCGTTTCTGCTCCTGTAGGTAACCCTTCACCCATATTCCTGTAAGTGACCACAATAAAACTCATTGGTTCACCGAGTCAGACTTCGATGATATTAGTACTTTGTCYGTCATTATCTGGGGTGAGTAGACATGTGTTGCATTTCCTCTGGAAAAGTTCTGTCTCGCAGTAGTTGCCCAGAGAGAAGCTCCTTTACACGTGGCACTGGAAAGGGACGTGACTGATAACATTTCTCCTGGAAGAGGGTTCCAAAGGAGCCTTCTTCTGGTAGATATTGCCAGAAGGAAGTCGGGAGCTTTATGTAACCACAGAGAAATGCCTAGTTTTCTGGGAATTACCCATCAAGAAGCCAGATAAATCTTCCCCAGCAATAATGTGAGATGGTGGGAAGGACAAAGACAGATTTCCAGATAAGTTTATAAACTTTTTAACACTCACCTGGCCAAGACACTGGAAGCAGAAAGAGGGTCCTGCAGAGCCTCCGTCCATGGATGTAAATAGCTCCAGCTCAATGCTGTGTGTTCTGGGGACACATTCGAAATTCACAAGGGAGCCACGCTGAAAAGGTTTTCATGACACCATCCACTCTCTGACCTGGAATCTTTGTGCCAACACGTGAAAGGTATACATCAGCTAACGGCCACCATGCACACACTCACGACCACAAGAAAGCACAGCAGTGCCATGAACCACTTTGTAAGATTCTTGCTCTGTTTCTCGACACCTCTTCTAGACAGTTATGAGCCACCTTGGTGACTCTGGCCTGGGAACTCTGGCCATCTTATGTTGAATGGCTCTTCCTCTATGCTTAGCTTGTCTCAGTGTATGGATGGCTCTATTGGCTCATAGCTGCATTGTTCTGCGAACCTCCAACATGGTCCAACAAATTCCTCTAAGCAAAGGCCTTGGGCCCTTTTGACTTTGCTGCACTGGCCACAGGACGGCGCCCTGTCTTAAAGTGACTACGGAAGATATTCAGAGGTGGCATGAATGCGTTGCCTAGTAAAAGTTGCTTGAAGTATTTTCATTTTGTGTGGCAGGCACATCAATACTTCCACCATTCCAACCACACTGATTGGCAGATGCCCAATAGATCAATGGATCAGCCAATATGCAGACAATAAGGAAGTAGTGTCCAAAGGTTTTTCTCTGGGTTATTAGATCCTGAAAGCCAACTCTTCCAAGCCTGGGACCTAGGAATGCAGCACACCAGACATTTTGTGTCTTGTAGTGATGGATACACAGGTGTGGGGAGCAAAGAATCACTGTCCATTCCTTCATGAGGATCCCGAGGCCAATAAAAGTCACGTATCTGCACAATGCCACGAGCGATCTGCAGAACCATGGCTGGAAGCCAGAACTGCTTAATCTTGTCCCTCTCTACATGGCATAACTGCACAATCCATCTTTACAAGGAGCCTTCACTTGTCAAAATCAGACTTTAATGGTCAGTTGATATTCCAGGTTTTGGATTTTGGCCAGTGAGCTGGGAAAGGGACCTAATACCCAGCTGTCTATGAAGGGTAGCATCTTGTGTCACATCACACAGTGGGAAACTCACCTTCCCGGGACTGTCTAAATCAAGATGCTTTGGAATCAAGCGCAGATTTCTTTCTGCTCAAAATAAAGATCAAAGAAATGTACCAATTTATTATTATTTTCTTCTTTAAAATCCAAAGGTAGGGGGCTGGAGAGTTGGCTCAGAGGTTCAGAGCACTGACTGCTCTTCCAAAGGTCCTGAGTTCAAATCCCAGCAACCACATGGTGGTTCACAACCATCCATAATGAAATCTGACGCCCTCTTCTGGTGTGTCTGGAGACAGCTACAGTGCACTTAGATATAACAATAAATAAATCTTTAAGCCGGAGTGAGTGGGGCAGACCAGAGCAAGCCGAGGTCCTGAATTCAAATGCCACCAACCACATGGTGACTCTCAACCATCAGTACAGCTACAGAGTATTCATATAAATAAGTAAATGAATAAATAAATAAATGAATCAATCAATCTTCAGTTTTAAAAAAAAAACCCAATGGTGATTTATTCTTCAGTTATTCCCTATTATGTTGTGTTGTTATACTGCTTCCCCAGAAGATGTGAAAAATCTGATTTCCATTAACTATGTGTGTGACCTGGTCTGAAATTGGAGTTCTTACAGATGATCAATCAAAGATGAAATCCATAGGTTTGGCTCTAATCACACATAAGTGTGTCTTTATAAAGAAACAAAGTTCTAGACTATACAAGTGGCTCAGCAGGTAAAAGCACTTGCTGCCAAGTGTGGCAGTCTGTGTCCAGTCTCTGGAATCCTCACTGTGGCGGTAGAGAACTGACTTCCATAAGGCATTAAGAACTGACTTCCTCTCTGCCTATGTGCTGTGCTGCAATTGCTCCCCAAATTGATTGATTGAATGAATGAATAAATGAATGAATGGATGAATGAATGAATGAACAAAAGAAAAATTTGTAAAGAAAAGAAAATTAGATGCAAGTCCATGTTGAGGACACAGGAGAAAGTCATATGTGTGTGAGGATTCAGGCGCTGAGTCTGTACAACCAAGACAGCAATGGCTGCCACACACGTGGCCTAGGTTCTTCTTCACGCCCTCAGATGGAGCCAATCCCACCGACACTGTCACTTCAGCTTTCTACCCTCCAGAGACAGTGTCCGTGGTTTAAGCTGCTTCGTCTGTGGAGCTCTATACAGAATCCCTAGGAATGGAAAAAAAAAGGAAATAATTTTTTAAAGGGACTAGACATGTAGATCACTTAGCACGCTGTTGTTGCTTGTTGGGTCTAGCTCTGAGGACATAGTCCTTAAATACGCCTAGACCAAGTGACAGGGTGTGGGCTGTGTCTTACTGTTCCCACAAACACTCACACGCTTGGTCTCCATTGTAGCAGGGCTCAGAAATGGGTCTCTGGAAGGTGATGGGAACCTCCGGCCCCATGAGAGAACTAATTTATTGGACAGTTAGGAGAAACTTTGGGAGGTGGGGTCTAGACAGAGGAAGTAGGTCACCAACGTGTGTATATTGTCCCTCCCAACTGCTAACTCTCTCCCTCTCACCCTCCTCCCCTCCCTCTTTCCCTCCCCCTCTCCTTTTCCTCCCTCTCCCCTCCCCCTCTCTCTGCTTCACTTCCCAGCCACTGTGTCACAAGCAATTTTGCTCTGCCGTGAGTCCCTCCCCACGATGTGCGGCTTAGACACAGGCCCAAGATACCCGGACCCTGTGAAACTGTGCGTGAAGTATAAACTTTGCCCCTTTATTTTCCCACCTGGGTATTTCGTCAAGGTGATGAAGAGCTGGCACAGCGCCCTTGAAGACATAGAGAAGAACAAGGCTTGTTAACACCACTTCACGATGATGACTTCAACTCTGCTTTCCAGGGCTTCCTCATCCTTTTAAAAAGATTTTTGTTTTTCTTTTTAATTACGTGTGTGCGAGACAAGGTGGAGGGTGCCTTTGAGTGCAGTACCCTTGGAAACCAGAAGGGGGAAACCGTGGAACTGCAGCTACAGGTGGTTGTGTGTTACTGGGAACCAAACTCTTAAGCTCTCCTAACCACTGAGCCACCTCTTCAGTCCCGTGGGGGCGGGGAACTCTTTCCAGTGTCACTTCAACTCCCCTTTAATTACTTCCTAATAGCTGTCTCCACCCCAGGGCTGGAGAGATGGCTCAGTGATAAAGGTCAATGCAGCTCTTCCAGAGAACCTGAGTTTGAATCTCAACACCCATATCAGATGGCTCCCAACTGCCTATCACTCCAGCTCCAGGACATCCAATTTCCTCCTCTGCCCTTGGCAGACACTTCACTCTTGTGTTTATACTACCACACAGATACACATACATTCATAGAAAACATTTAAAAGGAGATTGTGTGTGTGTGTGTGTGCGCGCGCGCTCGCGCGCGCGCGCGCTCTCTCTGCATGTACACCTGTATACCAAAAGAGGGCTTGAGATCATATTACAGATGGTTGTGAACCACCATGTGGCTACTGGGAATTGAACTCAGGACCTCTGGAAGAGCAGACAATGCTCTTAACCTCTGGGCCACCTCTCTAGCTCTGTTAAAAAACAAACAAACAAACAAACAAACAACAACAAATCTTTAAAAAATATCCCTGGAACTGGTTATTGTGCTTGATTTTTAATTGAGTAGCCTCTCAATGTATAAGGTTTTACAGTAAATCCACACCTGACTTTACTCTGAAATCAGACAAAAATGATGTACATGAGACATACTAGGAACTTTATAAATATCAAATGAATTAGATAAAAAAGAGGCACACCTACACTTCATGACAGGTCAGCCGACTTCACAGCAGGTAGAATTCGTTTAAGAACTTTGTAAAATAACAGTCAGAGTGTGGGGGACAGGGCTACAAAATTCTGTCTGCCTGATGTGACAGGGTCATCGCAGTCCTGAGTGCACAGTGCTGTGGGTGCCTACACAAGGACCACACAACAGGAAGGGGGAGAACATTTGAAATGTAAACAAGTAAAATTATTAATAAATAAAAAAGAGAAAAAAGGAAAAGAAAGTAAAAATATAAAATCTAAAAAAATAAAATAAAATAGGCCATCTTCCCCCCCAAAACAAACAAAAAACCCAACCACAAAAAAAAAAAACGAAAAAACAAACAAACAAACCAAAACAAAAAACAAAAAAATTGGCCCTTCACCATTCCAGCATGGATGGAGGAATTTCCCACAAGCCTCTACTCCATGGCTGCCAGAAGATATGGGATATAATTTTCTTCAGTGATGTAGCCATTTGTAAATTATGCAGGCTCCAGGAAATAACACCATACTCATGTTCATATCTGCAACCCTTATTAAAAAACAACAACCAAAATGGAGGGGTGTGAACCTAAGAGTGGGCTAGCTGAGAAGAAAAAGGGGTTCAGAGGAAGAGGGAGGGAGGGAGGGAGGAGGGYGATGAGGAGAGAAAGTAATCACAATACATTTTATGTGTATGAGTTTTCAAAAAACAAAATAACCAGAATAGGGGCAGTTTGGAGTTTTCTACTACTTTCTAGATTGCTCCAGAGTAGGGGGGGGGGGATGTCTTGTGATATTGTTAAGTTGTGTATTAACAACAAAGTTGCCACTAAAGTATAAGGAACAAACCTGTGACTCTCTGCTTTCTCGCTTGGAGGTTAGAGAAAAACAGAGGAGTTGTATAGTTACATGATTTCCAACACCGACAATTATGCAACCGAAGCTAGTATGTGTCCCTGACTCTGAGATCTAAAAAGGATGAATTCTATGTGCTCCCCAGACAGGTTTACGTGAGACTATGTGAGGGGCTGCAATGGACAGCGTCTGAATAGGCAAGAGTCGAGCCAGGGGCTGGCCCTGGTACACTTCCGCCTCCCAACAGCATCTCCAGCCACACTGACGTGCCAGACGACCGTAGGCTGCATGCCTCGGACAGCACAAGTTCATCTCTCTGAAAGCCTGAAGTCCTATATCCAGGTACAGACCTCATGACTCCTGGTGAGGGCTATTTCTGGTGTAAAGATGCCTATATTCTGGTGTGTAGGGTGTGAAGAAAAGTCATCTGCCCCCCCACCCCCGACTTCTTCTAAGGTCACCAATCCCATTTGGGCAGTTAGAACCCTCATGACCTAATTCCATGCCCATCATATTCAGTGGGGATTGAGGCTTCAGCATAGCAGTTTTTGGCGGAACAAATGTTCAGTGTGTGGCAGTATTTTCAGCTCCAACACATTCAATGCCAGTCTAGGCGAACTGAAGATGGAAAAGCTAGGTGAAAAGCAGAGAGTAAATGTGCAAAATTATATGTATGTGTGAGGTATGTGTGTGTGATATGAGTGATTATATGTGACATATGTGTATCACATGTGTGTAATATGCATGTGAGATATATGTGTACATGAGATATATGCTTGGCATGTATGTAACACAGGTGTATGACATATGCATATGACATGCATGTGTGAGATATATGACATATGTCTGTATGAGATATMTGTGTGTGAGACATTTGTGACATATGTGTGTGACATATGTATTATGAGATATGTATGTGACATGTGTATGATGTGTGTGACATGTGTGTGACATATGTGTCCATTAGATATGTGTTTGATATGTGTGTGACATATGCATATGACATATTGTAAGATGTGACATACATCTGTATGAGATACGTGTATGAGATATGTATGTGGCATATGTATATGCCATGTGTGTGACATGTGTATGTGACATATGTGTGACATGTGTGTATGTGACATGTATGTGTGCTTATATATGCATAGTTCATTCTTTTAAACCCTTATTAAACTTTTCTTTCAGGAATATCAGCTAATCTTCCAGGAGTTCCCCATTCATATGCTTCCTGATAATGCTTCTTAGGTTTTTATGTTAGCGAAGGTTACATTCGATTGAATTTAGCCTCTGACCAATGTGCTACAGAGCTTTRCCTCAGGCACAGTCAAAGTTACTTACAACAGGGAGGCAGTGGAAAGCCATGCAGTGTCTGGTCCCCAGCTCTTCCCCTGCTTGGCCATCACTCTGTGCCAGCCACTCCACTCAAGTCCTCCACAGTGAACAACTTAGGCTCTTGGGTTCAGATGTGTGTGGCATGTATGTGACATGTATGTGACATATTGTGACATGTGTATGTGACATATGTGTGTGTAAATGTGAGTGTGTCCATATATACATAATTCATTCCTTTAAACCCTTATTTAAACTTTTCTTTCAGGAAAATCGGCTAATCTTCTAGGAGTTCTCCAATCTAGGATTACAGGATGAAACACAAGATGCTGAGTTAATTATAACTTTCAAAGAACTTTTGTTGTTGTTGTTTTTTCAAGACAGGGTTTCTCTGTGTAGCTCCGGCTGTCCTGGAACTCACTCTGTAGACCAGGCTGGTCTCGAACTCAGAAATCCGCCTGCCTCTGCCTCCCAAGTGCTGGGATTAAAGGTGTGCGCCACCACTGCCCGGCTCAAAGAATTTTAAAATCACAAAACTTTAGTAGAAATATATTAAAAATTTGTAAACCTTTACTAAAAGTCATTTGTTATTAATGTGTCGCTTCCTTATTCTTATCAGAGTGCCTCGGTGGCTTAAATCTCATGCTCTCAAAGAAAACACTCTGAAGACCCTTCAGAGACAGGCTATTCTATTGGTCTTCAGATGACGCCATTGTCTGTGTCTTCTCACTCACATGGGTGAGTATGCATCTTTGTCTCCGCAATTATTTGATCTGAGTCTGCCTTCCCCATAAATCAGAGCATCGTGGTGCCTTTGTTTGCCGTTATGCTGCTGAGTCTCTGACGCCTAGCAGACATGCAGTATGTGTTTGATCATTGACTAGATGTACGTATGAGTGTGTGACTGAAACAGGGAAAGTCTTATGTAGAAAAATTCCGGTGTTTATTTCTAATTAATATATTTGATTGCGTATTTAATGAATCTATAGAGATACGGGAAAAGAGACCCACTGAGCAGTTAATGGAATTCCTACAGAATCTTTTGGGGGTCACATTGTATCCCTAGTTGGTGCAGCACACAGTTCTGTTTATAAAGGTGCTCAAAGGATTCTTTATTAACTGTAGCCCGGACTAACTCAGTGAATCTGCCCCTTGGAGTGCTGTTTCTGCCCTACAGTAGAATTCTGAGTAGATCTCTTATTCTTTTATTCGTTTGTTTAAATTAGAGCAAGTCACATCCCTGTTTGGAGAACGAGGTGCAACTATTTCACTTACTGAACATCTAAATGCACCATGGGTTAAATTTGTTTTATCACAGCATACCATGGTTTTAAAGGAGAAAAGCGTCGTATTGTTTCATGGAGAATACTAGGTTCTCCTTAGCACACATAACTAAACAACCAGGTATGAGAAGATGTTTCAGTCAGAAAGTACCTGAGTTTGAATCCCCAGTGCCCACAGTGAAACACGGGCGTGGTAGCATGAATCTGCATCGGATAAGTTTAGCACTGGGAACAGAAACAAGAGGATCCCTTCCCTTCTGTCCCCCATACCCACATACACATATATGTGCATACACCTTCGCACCCAAGGGCAGTCCATACATGCAGTCCGTATGCACACAGTAAATTGTAAAAAGACCTAAGCATCCAGAATGCCTTAAACCTTCAGAGAAAACACACATAGAACATACACAGAGAAACCACCGGAGGCTTGACATCCCTCTGATAGCTCCAGCAGAAAGAGTGTTTTCTCACTGAGACTGTAGCATGAGATTCTGACTGACCTGCGGGGTTTCTACTTGCGATGCCACCCATTACTAAGTGTTGCATTTCAACCTTTGCTCCAAGAACTGTATCAGAGCAGTTGGGACGGGGCTGAGCCAAATGGGAACGGCAGTCAGTCAACTGATTAGATGAGAGATTAGTATTTGTTTAATTTGCTGGAGAAGGGTTAGATTTCACTTTTTTTTAAGCTTTGTAGCCATGTGACTGAAGTTATAAATAGGGTATTATTCAGTAATTGTATTTATATATGTTTTTTTTCTTTTTAAACACTTATTTATTTGTTTATTTATTTTTGAGTGTGTATGTGCCTCATATGTATTCAGTACCATCAGAGACCAGAAGAGGGAGCTGGATCCCCTGGAACTGGAGCCACAGATGATTGTTAGTGGCGATATAGGTGCTGGGAACTGACCATGGTCCTCTGCCAGCTCAGCAAGGGGGTTTAGCTCCTGAGCCATCTCTCCTGCCGTATACAAAATTTTTATCATTGTACWGGCTTTTGTTTGTTTGCTTGCTTTTTTTTTTTTTTTTTTTTTTTTTTTTTTTTTTTTTTTTTTTTGAAACAGGGTTTCTCTGTGTAGCCCTGGCTGTCCTGGAACTCACTCTGTAGACCAGGCTGGCCTCGAACTCAGAAATCCGCCTGCCTCTGCCTCCCGAGTGCTGGGATTAAAGGTGTGTGCCACCAACGCCCCGCTGCTTGTTTGTTTTTTAAAATGAAACCCAAACCAAAAGCCAGGTAAAAAAATAATCCTTCACCTTATTTTATTTTAAATGCCTCGACATCAGAACACATTATTTGGTATCATTTAATTAAGGCTACAGATCAACCCAACCAATTACACACATACATACACACATGTACACACACACACACGTGCACACACATGGATGCACACATACATGCACACATGCACGCATACATGCATGCACACACACAGATGCACACACATGGATGCGCACACACACACACATGCCCATAGCCTCTAAAATCATCATTTCCACTGTTTCTAGCTGTCAGTCTTTCTTTAATATAGTACTTTAAAGGAATAAGAATAAGTAAACATAGCTGAGGGTAATGGTCCTTGCCTTTACTCCCAGAATCCAGAGGCAGAGGCAGGTGGATGTCTGTGAATTTGAGGTCAGTCTGGTCTAGAGGGCTAGAGGTCTAACATCAGGTCAAGTCCTTACTATAGCTTGTCCAGGGACGTTCAGAACCATTGATTTAAGTGATTTTGAAAAAAAAAATYAGAACCTGATTGTCTGCCCAGGTAAAATGTAAGAAATGCATCATAAATGTGAGGGACCAGGGGAGGAAGCAGGAGGAGAGGGGGAGATGGGGAGGTATATATCTATAATGCGCACGCACTCTCGCAAAAGTACTTTTACACGGCATTAACGATGCTAACTGGGCTGGTGAGGTTAGATTAGGTTCACACCACAGTCTGTGCTTAGATGCAGCATCTAACCCATATTCTGGTGTTGTGTTTTAAATTAGTCAGAAGTTCTGTATTTTTCCAGCTATTCACCCAAATGCAAATTACAGTAAATATGGAGGCAGAGTGCCTTTCAGTCACTGTAGAGTTGGCTCAGACTTCCGAAGCAGTTTGGATCGCATCCACTTGCTTAGTAAAAGCTTGGAAAATTTTGTAACTAAAAATATAAGCCCCACCTCAAAAAGAAAAAGAAAAACCCTTAAGAGTATGTAATAGTTTTCTAGCCAAACAGGCTGACTCTTTATAAAAGAATAACCTCACAGCAAATTATTATATCTATGGTGTTTATATCTAATTATGTTCTATGGTGTACTGGAAGGTGGCACGGCTGTCTTTCAGTCCTAGACACCAGCTTAGTGTCCTGGGAAGGAATGTCATATAGCGTGATGTCTAGGGTTCACATCTTTGTCATAACAGCATCACCTTTCATCCAGGATCCCATAGATTTGAATCCAAGCCTTAGAAGTGGAAGGTGTTTAGCCACAGAGGCAACTTGAAAGATGTAGGCTGTGAGGTTTGCTTTGTAGCTTGCAACATACATTTGCTGTGTTAGTAACTGTGCCAGAGGACAAAATTAGGTGAATTCCTTGCTCTAGCTTGTCCAGGGACGTTCAGAACCATCGATTTAAGTGGTTTTTGAAAAAAAAAAATCAGAACCTGAGTTGTCTACCCAGGTAAAATGTAAGAAATGCATCAAATGTGAGAGACCAGGGGAGGAATCAGTAGGAGAGGGGGAGATGGAGAGGTAGAGGGAGAAGTGGGGGGGGGAGAGGAGAAAGAAAGGGAGAGGGAGAGAGAGAGGGAGCGAGGGAGAATTTGGAGAATTTTTTTTTAATTTTATGGAGAGGAAGCATTGTTTTTCTTTGCAGATTAGCAAATAAATTTAATGTGACTGCGCTACTATTTCTGCTGAATTCAATGGCTGCTTGCAACATGAATATGTGCTGACATCTCTTTTTTAAATTTAATTTATTTTATTAGCAATGCATTCATGTAGTTCAAAACAAACACTGGCTGGCATATAACAAAAGGTCTCTCTTTTTTGTTTCTTTCCACTCCATTCCCAATCCTTCTTCCATGCCTCTTCTATTTTCTTTCAAAGTTTTCAAGATTTTCTTTATATTTGAAACATAACCCGTCAGCACTTTTGGAAGTACGCATGAGTGAAAAGAATCTAAACCAAATTGTAACTAACACAAAGCGTTGGTCAAATCTTTGAGTCTCCTAGTTGTTGGACCATCTCACTAGCTCTAGTCTTTTGATTTCAAAATTAGGATTCTATGCTGAAATATTTAAAATTATAAGCATGTCTGTGTAAAGTTAATTATTTTTCCATAGGAAGTGAATAAATTTAGGTCTTTGGAAAGTTTTGAAGATGATTTTCTCGCTAGGTGGCGCTCGTGTGCCTAGAGGTCTCAGCCTGAGTAGCCTGGCCATCTGCAGATCACCAAGCCTTAAGTGGTTACCATGGAGACCCCGTATCATAGAGAAATGGACTTCAGTATTTTCTTCTCGATAAAGAATGATTCTTCAAGTCGTGCGTCTGTTCTGTGTTGTATGTAACCTTGTAAGTAAAGAGAAAACGTTCCTTCTTTTTCTCTCACTTATCTACAAGATGAATTATGTAAAATCCACGTCGAGGCGAGGAGGGATCTGACAACTGCGTCTCTGACCTGTGGGACAAAGCCTGAGAACGTTCGGTTTTTGTACAAGGAAGGTGCCTGTCCCTCGGGAATAAATTGGAAGATGTCCTCACCTTTCCTCTGAGGACTGGGAAGTCCACTCCCAACAAAACGCTTTAAACATCCTCCGGCGGTTTTACCTTTCCGGGTGTAGAAATGGACTGTGTGTTATAAAGAGCCCAAAGCGATTCATCCATTTGGACTCCCTGCACCCCATGCCGTGAGTGCCAGATAACCCCGGTATTTCCCTCTGGATACTCGACCCGGTCGACAAGTAGAGAATTCCAAGGCCTTCTCCAAGAAGGGAGAGGGTGCGACCTCGATAGCGGAGATATATACTACTAACTTTTATTAGCTATATTTTAAATCAAAACACGGGTTTTCATGTCTTAATTCACCAGTTGTTATCCCCATGTGTAATGATGGTTTAGGCAAAATCGGCATTCAAGCTTGATGGAAGAATGAACTTCCATCTGAGACCTCCCATCAGCCTCTTGTCCTCCTCACAGACGCTACGCCAGCCAAGCCAGGTGCCTTTGCACACGGCAGCCCTCTGTTTCCCGTCATCTGTGTCAAAAGGCACCTCATATTTCCCACTTCTGGGATATTTCCTCATTCAGATAACATCCTTCAGCCAAACAGTCACGAACGCAATCCGTGATTTTTAAATGTTTGCATCCTTAAGTTGGGGAAGAAGCTTAATTCGCGTGGGAATGACTTCATCTGCTTGAAATTATTTTGATCTCTGAAAAATCGAAATCTGTTGGTCTCTTGTACAAACTGTGGCCCGGGGTCTCATCTACTGAAATGTTCTCTTACTAGTTAAACCCTCTGAGAAAGACAGGACGAGCAAGTTGGACAGCACCCATTCCTTCTGTGGGTAGGGGTCATCCAGTAGGAGCACTGATCACATGGAGAAGACTCCAGCAGGCACCCAGGATCATGGGGACTCTTCATCGAAGAGTTTCTATCTCCAGCTTCCACCGAGCAGGAGAAAGTACACAGCCCAGTTTCCCGTTCTCAGAAGTTCTTAGAATGACAGCGGGAGGAGAGAGAAGGCTAAAACCCAACCTAACTCGTCACCTCATGTTTTCTGTTTCCTTTTTCTTGATTCTTCTCCTGAAAGTGGGGGTGGGGTGGGGGAGAGGCAGAAACGATGTATTCCATACTCCATCGGCTCTCATTTTATGGTGCAGGCAATGAACGCTCGCTCGGTCTCAGGACTTCGTGGGCATGAGGACGCACACCAGCTCCTGCAGTGTCCTGAAGGTGCAGGGACATTGGTGAATACGAGGAGAAGGCCCTGAGAAGAAATGAGCATCTTCTAGCTGAGACGAGGGAACGCACTGCTTGTTTTTAAGCTACGGAGGTCTCAGCATGTGGTACTTTGTTCTAAGGAGAATCTGAAGAGTCAATCCTACCTGCTGATTCCCCATGCATGGTGTACTGAGCCCTGCTCCCGTGTGGGCATACTGCGCCCGGCTCCTGTATGGTCAGCTTAGTGCACAGGGGATGAAATCCCATGCCTGTGAAGACTCACAGGATCACTGACAGATAACCCACTCAGGGGTCAGGGATCACCGAGGGATAGCCCACGGCCCCTGCTTCAGCCTTCTGTCACGCTCCGGCTGTTAGTGATGTCACTGACAAGTCCCACAGTGCTCTGTGGTGCCTAGAGGAAGACATTGGAACAGCCCTCCCTACAAATGACGACCCCTTCCCAGCATTGCTTCTTTAATCACGTCTTTGAAACTGGCCAGTTTTAAGTGACCATCTATCTATCCACACCTCATAAATTCCCTTTGCACACAGCAAGTCACTTCAGTCGCCCGTGTAGGCACCGCAAATTAAAGGGATCGCTGTGGAGAAGTCGCGGCAGTCAGCACACTCCAAATACCTTTTACCCAAATCACATCCTAATTATTATTTATTAGGAAAGGCGAGGCGGCGTGGAGTGTCTATAACGAGGGGGGTGTATGTAGAGACGGATCTAGAACATCTTTCACTTTAAGATGATACAGTCTGCAGAGAGAGAAAACACAGAGACCTCACAAACGAATCAATGAATCATGGCAGGCCATGATAAAGAATCTCCGAGGACACAGTTATCCAGCGATGAAGTCACATAAAAGGCGAGGGGACCCGACAGGGATCTCAGAGGACAAGCAGAGTCTCAACAGACCTGAAGGAACGTTTCCAGGTGGATGAACGGTGTGACGGGACCGGCCTTAGTGGAGTCCGCGGAAACTGGGAAGTAGTGGGCCGTAAGCTGGAAACGTGGATTCAGGCCAGAATGTGGAAAGAAACTAAGGCGCTTGGACTTCATCCTAGTGGTAATGAAGAGATAATGAAGATTTTTAATTAAGGGTTTGGCATGATTAAGTGGTGTTTTAGGGAGATTACTGTGGCAGCAGTGAATTGCAGGGGGAGAAACAAGAAAGTGATTAGTTAGGATGCTATTATAATTACCCAGGCTTGAAGCAGCAGGGGTCCAGGGGCAGTGGGAATAGAAAGGAAGGGTGGAGAGAGAGAGATAGCAGGACTGGGATGCCAGGACAGTCACGGTGACTCACGGATGTGCCTGGCAGAAGGAAGAAGGCTATCAGGGGAGGCAGCCATGGGGGCGAAAGGTGAATGGGAGCGGTGTAGCTGGACCTGAGCGACTGTGGRCATGAGCATGCGCAGTGGGCATCTACGKGAAGCTCTARGACTGCGGCCTGGAGGGGCCTCCAGGATACCGACGTGGGCCGTCCCTGGAGCGACCTCTCGCTTAAAGGACRACCTGATTTCTTTCCTCAGGAAGAACTGYAATCCAGTGACCAAGCAGCTAGGACAGAATGTGTGTATTCTGGGGCTCGCTCATCTATATCAACAGCAAGGAAAGAGGAATCCAGGTCATTTGTTGAATATTTTAAACTCCCAGAAAATGACTTTTTGATAAATCACCCAAATCCTCCAAATAGATATTTTTAAAAGCAAATTTCCCAGAAATTATTCCCAAATGTTTAACTTTCTTCCCTTTGGGAGGCTCAGCCTTATGACACATAGTACCGCTCAATTACAGAACCATTTCCATGCTGAATGTGGTGGAGGCTGTGCCGTCTTCAGAAACTCAGTCACTGCTGCAGTGAAATGCACAAGAGCTCCCACAATCCTCTTCTCTGTCCTCCTCCTCTGCCTCCTCTTCCTCCTCCTTTTCCTCCTAATTCTCTCATGCAAATTAGCCTGAGAGTCTTCCAGATTTAAAAAAAAAAAAAAAAAAAACCAGGGAAGTGCATTCTTCTAGCAAAAGGAATCCACTAGAAGATGCGTAAACGTCCTTTAGTGCATTCTCGTTACTGATGGCACGTGGCCACTTGGAATCTCACCAACCCAGATGCCAACCGGCACCTTGCTTTAAAAGGTAGCCTACCGTGACCATGGCGCCGAGGAAATAGCTGTGGACTCGCCCAGCTGCTGAAGACAGCACCACGTGGCTCACAGGACACCRTGTGGGCTTTACCAAGAACCCAGAGGTCCAAACGAGCCGGGTAAATGAGCTTCTGTCCAAAAGTCAGAGTGAGAAGGAACTCTCCTTAAACCTTGGAAATAAATACTGGAAAAAGTTTACCTCCAAATCAAGAGGGGAGTGTCTTCATGTACCTCTGAACAGTACTTGGCCGTCTRTGAGACTCCCAGGAGGTGTTTAGCACATCTAGATATTTCATTTCTAAAATTAATGTATTATTATGTCTAGGTGTGTGTGCCTGCATGTGTTTATGTGTGCCATATATGTA
>BDUI01003006.1:81710-96945 GCA_002335545.1 Apodemus speciosus | reverse complement strand
CATCTATTGTGAGAAATGTTCTTGTTTTCTTGCTAAAAACATATTTGCCTACTAAGATATTATTTTGAAAGCAAAAGTTTATTTCTTTTTCTTTTTTTAATTAACTAATGAATTTTTTTACACTCCATATTTTATTCCCCCACCCCCAACCCGTGTACCCTCAGACTGTTCCACATCTCATACACAGTTCCAGGCCAACCTGGTCTACATAGTCTCAGGCCAGCCCAGGAACTACAGTCTCGAAGACAACAAAACAAAGCAAGAAGATAACATCAAAACTCAGTGAGCCAGCAAATGTACTGTGTCGGAGGCCAACTGATCAGGAAACACGGATTATCAGAACTAGCATCCAAGCAGCCAACAGCTTCTCTGAAGTATAAGCAAAAGGCCAGCAGGAGCCAGTGTCTCATGTGAGCAGGTACCTACAGCTACTCGTGATGGCTCCTTGTGAGGTCACCCCCCAAAACAGACCAAACATGGCAAGTTACAACCCACGTKACTTTCTTCTTGCTCCTGTTATTTTTTGTGATGGCTCATCTCATCTGGAAAAAACATGACACAGAGAAGGAAGAGTTTACTTTGGCTTAGGCTTTCTAAGTGCAGGGACAGTAGGGTGGTGGGCTCAACTGATGGTACTGGCAGCAGGGAATGAAGCAGCTGATTAACACTGCATTGACAATCTTCTGGGCCTCCCAGAAGCCCAGTATTACCAGTTAGGCTCCTCATTCAAGGGGTTCCCAGCTTTCTAAAACAGTGCTGCCTGTTGGGGACCAATGGTACAAACACATAAAACAGAAAAGAACATTTAACATCACCATAAAATGGACTCTTTTCACTTTATTAATGAAAGCAGTAATAACYCTGCTAATGATAGACTMGGGAAGATTTGTACWTCCTGAGTTAAGTGCACTGGCATTTACTAGTTAGTGAAAGTAGGGATGCTTCAGTGGTCTTAACTTGGGCCCTAAAATTCTTCAGTAATTTGACATTTAAAGATCTCATCCATCTCTTCACTCTAGGTATGCAATTCTTCTTCATTTAAACTCAGGTCAATGGCTTTAAAGAATGGTAGCGCCTCACTGATGCCAAAGTGCACAGGGACTCATGTATACACATCTGAAGGCACCAGATCCTTCTACAATTGGTCCATATACAGGGGTGGGRGGTAAGCCATATTTGTCAGCCTAGTTATCGGAGCTCCACAGTGAAGGTGGAAAATGACCAGATACCTGGGGAAGGGCAAGYGTCAGATTAGCTCTCCGCTCCGCACTCTTCTTGGCTCCCCTTCTGCCCAACTTTACATCACCTTATGTTATTTTRSCTAACCTAAACTCAAAGCAATCTTTTCTGTCCCTGGAGGATTCAGMGATCTTTCCATGTTCAAGCATCTTGGTTGCAGTGCACTGAAATGACCCACATAAGACAGTTATTGGCAACCAYRCTGATTAAGCCAATCAAAGGTTTTAAACCCTTTTTATTGATGGCCAGACCAAGAACAGGTTAAAYTCTCAAAGACCATAATTTACATCAAAGTCAGATGAGAGTCAAAGTAACCTTGAATCATTCATTCCTGGCACAATATACTGATTATTTCAGACACATCATGTTATTTTTTTCCTTGTATCTTTTAAAATTATTTTAGTGTACTCATTATTTTTGGTTAATATATCTGGACCATGGTCAAGACCATGGAAATCTCAAATGTGTGGCCAAGGTGGACTGAGCTATCCAAGCAAACACAAAATGGACTCAAAACAAGATGATATTCTTATAAGCAATTCAGCATGACACAGGCCTCACCTTGCTTAGGGAAAGTGTGGCCCTGTATGGAAAAAACTGTCTTCACCTGCACACCGATGGTAGTAATGATGGTCAATGGCCAGAGATGGTAGTTGTAGACTTGTAGCTGTCCTAGCAGGGGCTCACCATCTCTACCTTCTCCCTCCACTCCTATAGGAGTACAAAAGCATTCATTATAGACACACAGTATTCAATACTTTCAGTCTTCTAAAGTTACATTTATTTTGCATGGTTTTTAACAGCACCTATTTCTATGCCCAGTTCGTGAGGACCCCGGGAGACCACCAGGGACTGCAACGTCGATGCAAGCGCATGAAAGTCTTTTTATTTGAGTTCAAACCCGGGTTGCAACCCTCCCTGCTGGGCAGGTTAAAAATGAGATGTTCAGGTCTAGGGGCTCAGGGTTYAMATAGGGGAAATGAACAAGCTGGAGCTTTCCAGCCTTTATGTTACATGAYTGGGTAAGGGGTAAAAGAGTGCTATCCTTCAAACTGATAACGACTGTTCAGACAGCAAGAAGGGACCATGCATCTGGAATAAGACCTCTGTGACATGGAAAGGAATAACTTGTCAGTTATTAGTGACCAGTTCATGCTTTCCTGTTGTTACAAGCTGGCCACAGCTGTTATGTCTCTTGTTGACTGCTGGGAACTCTTGGTTGTCTCTTTCCCATAGTTTAAGAGTGGGAGTTTCATCACCTCACAGACATTAATTTTCCGCTTTCTCCAAGAACAGGAAACAACTGTGCTGGGGCAGAGGGTGCTGCTGCTAAACTTCCCAGCCAGGGCTTATGCTGAGGGAAATGTGGGCTGCTTTCTRTCTCAACAGTATAAATCGCAGTAAATAGTAGAGGGAGCAATTGATTACAATACACTGTTAGTGTAAGGTACTTGTTTTTCCCTGTCAGATTCATTACTGAACTATGACAGAAAAGATGCTAAAATCCTCCCCCTTTAATGTCTATCCCAAGTACCCAGTGCATGCCTTGAATTTTAGTGTCTCTTTATTAAGTAAATYGGTGTTCATAAGGTTATCGAATCATTGCTTGAACAGAGCACTTAGATTTGTAGTTTTAAACCTGAAAACTTTTACTGACAGAAAGAGACCAATACTATTCATTCCTAAACCATTCCATTCAAAACCTTCACACTGCAAGTATGTCACTCACTCTTCTGTTAGGGTCCAAGAATCACTGAAGAAGCCCCAGACTCAAATAGTATGTAAAAGCGAAGAGTGTTTATTCAGCTGGATTTTCTGCATGCAGGAGTCTCCCCATTTGGAAATGGAGACCTCTGGTGGACTCACAAAACCAGCTTCTATTGTCATTTAAGGGAATTCCAGCAAGGGGTATGTGGCTCTGTCTCTAGGGGCATCACCTGGCTTCTACTCTCACCAAGTGTCAAGAAGTAATCATGCACCTAGTGGAAACAAATTACCACCAGAGAAGCTCACGGTTGCTGAAGACTTTTTTTTTGATGACCTTTTATAGTTTGTGAAGTCASTAAATATGACTTTAATGCCATTCACAACAGTGACAATGCCAAGAACAAAGAAGCAGAAGCAGGTTAGAGAGGAGAGTAAAGAAAGAAGTACCAGTTATCCTGCTCTCATCCCCATCCCAGTAGCAGACCACTTGTAGGGAATGTCCTCCCCTTCATTCCCTGGGTACTGAAGACGCCCTGGGTCGTGGCAGATCTAGTCCTCCTTCCTCACTCCGTCCGCCTATTGGCATTGCTAGCCTGAAAATCAGGTAGGTGATTTCCGTTCTGCTTCACTCTGTGACATGCATTTCCAATTGTCCAGTCTCATCGCTAGCCCTCTAGCAGATCATCTTCAGGTRCTCGTCCTCCCGGGCCACTCCCCGTCCTCCCRAGGCACTCCCTGTCCTCCCGAGCCACTCCCCGTCCTCCCGAGCCACTCCCCAWCCTCCCGAGCCACTCCTGCATCCTGGGGACTCACAGATCCTCATGGTAGCGCCTGCTTTCCTCATTCCTGTGGAACCTCTCACTTCTCCCATCTGATCCTCACTATTTTGTCAGCCCAGTGTCTAGAAACACATTCTACACAGGAATCCCAGTGATCACATCTGATAGGGAGCTCAGATCCACTCCCTCTCAGTTTCAGGAATGAGTTCAATGCTTAGAATAAAAATGAAACTATCTCACATAAATATAAATAGTGGTGAAAGCTTTCAAAATCCTGTGTTAAATTCTTTTAACCGAGAATATTTTTTTGTTATGATATYCACAGGCTGTACAAAATGTGAAAAAAAAGTCATCTTGTTACTCCTTCAGCACAAAGTTAATTCCAACCTGAAGAATATCAATGGGGAAACATCGCTACATCATGCTGTATATACAGTGATATCCCAGAGATCGATGCCTGTCTCTTGGAATTTGGGAGCAACTTGAAGAAACTACCAAGGTAAAGATTATCTAAATGAGATGCCAAAATATTTGTAAATTAACAAGTGCTTTAACAAGTTCTAGTATAGGAACAAAGTTGTGTATTCAGAAGCTCAAGTATTCCCTGAACAAGACTTAGGATTTTTTTTGGTTGGTAGTCATTTACATGTCTATACATTGTTGTAGTTTTTTTATGCACAAAGTAAGTCTAGTTGACATACCTCATTTTCTGGGGTGAGGGTGGGATTTAGTCATCATACTAGGGGCCCCACCTTTAAATAAAACTGACTCTCCTTCTCCCAGGGCTCTCAATTGTCAATAGCTCCTCAACAAGAAGTAGGATTTGATGCTAACTTCCAGTCTCAACACTTGAGTTTTTGACTTGCTTGATTCTGCATGTATCTTGGGGGTATTTTCACTTTGACTGTGAGTTCATATGTACRTTTTTCATGYTGTGTTTAGAAGACACCGTGTTTTTTAAAATTTCCATTTCCTTCTTTATTTTTCAGTTTCTGTGAAATTATTTAAACACAAATAAAATACATATATGAGACATCTTTTTTTGTTTTTATTTTTTGTTTGTCTGCGTTTTGTTTTCAGTGGTCATACACGTCCTCTGGCTCTTCCGGGAATTTGCAATGGCCCAAGGGACTTGAGAGAAGGATTCTATGACTGAGAACAGAAAGGAAGGTAGGCAGAGAAGATGGGTAGGTAGATCAGGGAAGTGCTAGCAGCAGAAGTATGGATGTGGTCAAAATAATTGTATGGAACTTCCAAAAAAACTGATTTTAAATAANCACAGGCTGTACAAAATGTGAAAAAAAAGTCATCTTGTTACTCCTTCAGCACAAAGTTAATTCCAACCTGAAGAATATCAATGGGGAAACATCGCTACATCATGCTGTATATACAGTGATATCCCAGAGATCGATGCCTGTCTCTTGGAATTTGGGAGCAACTTGAAGAAACTACCAAGGTAAAGATTATCTAAATGAGATGCCAAAATATTTGTAAATTAACAAGTGCTTTAACAAGTTCTAGTATAGGAACAAAGTTGTGTATTCAGAAGCTCAAGTATTCCCTGAACAAGACTTAGGATTTTTTTTGGTTGGTAGTCATTTACATGTCTATACATTGTTGTAGTTTTTTTATGCACAAAGTAAGTCTAGTTGACATACCTCATTTTCTGGGGTGAGGGTGGGATTTAGTCATCATACTAGGGGCCCCACCTTTAAATAAAACTGACTCTCCTTCTCCCAGGGCTCTCAATTGTCAATAGCTCCTCAACAAGAAGTAGGATTTGATGCTAACTTCCAGTCTCAACACTTGAGTTTTTGACTTGCTTGATTCTGCATGTATCTTGGGGGTATTTTCACTTTGACTGTGAGTTCATATGTACRTTTTTCATGYTGTGTTTAGAAGACACCGTGTTTTTTAAAATTTCCATTTCCTTCTTTATTTTTCAGTTTCTGTGAAATTATTTAAACACAAATAAAATACATATATGAGACATCTTTTTTTGTTTTTATTTTTTGTTTGTCTGCGTTTTGTTTTCAGTGGTCATACACGTCCTCTGGCTCTTCCGGGAATTTGCAATGGCCCAAGGGACTTGAGAGAAGGATTCTATGACTGAGAACAGAAAGGAAGGTAGGCAGAGAAGATGGGTAGGTAGATCAGGGAAGTGCTAGCAGCAGAAGTATGGATGTGGTCAAAATAATTGTATGGAACTTCCAAAAAAACTGATTTTAAATAAGGTGGGAAAGCATGTTGGTTTGTTGAAAGAAGTGTTAGAGATTCCAGCTTTATTTTTGGTAGTCATAGCAAATATTCATAAAAAACACATAACATGTTAAAAGTACAAATCTTCTTATTTATCAGTATGTTTCACCACTCTTTTCTGAACGGTATAAAATAATAAAAGAAAGCAAGATGAAGCTGTGGAAATAAGCTTCATCTTGGAACTCCAGTGAAACAAAAGCAGTCTCTGAAAACTGAAATCTTTGCTTGAGCAAATTTACGTGTATACATTTATAACAGCACAGATGAAGCAACAAAAATTGGAGGGTAAACYCCTCAGAAACTTTAGGATGTAGGCAAACTTGGAGTCTGTCTAAGTGCATGGTAATATCAAGAACAGATCATCATTTTGAATTTTTTYCCASTTTCTGTGTTGATATGATGCTCTTCATTTGGGGACATAATAATTCTTTGATAACAGTACTGAGCTTTCCTAGAGACCAATTTTAGCAGGAACCTGAAGATAACAGACTGTACAATAGGAGAAAGATGCCTTTCTTGACAATCTCCAAGTAACACCTATTTTTGAAGGTAGTTTAAGCCAGCAATTTCAAGAACAAAATTTATTAAGTGTATTAATTTATTAAAGTGCTTGGAATAAAGATATAACTRATTACAAAAGAAAATTGATGTTCGTTTGTAGAGGTGTTCAAATCTTACCCTGGTATCTAGTCCTGTTCCTGCTGATGTAACTGCTCAGATGAGAGCCTAAATTTTGCTCTCTAACATGCAATGCATTTCTCAGAGGTGAGATATGTTCCTTCAAAATTTTTTAGAAGAAAAGTAAGATTTTTATCTGCACATTACATTGCAAACTATTTATTTTCAAGAAATATAGATTCCTTGAATAGAGAAGTGTTAGCTAGAGTTGGGAAGATGACCAACTATAAATAGGATTTAACTTTCACTTGGATTTGGGGTGACACACAGTAGTCTTCGTCCCATTCTTTCTGGTTTTTTTTTTCTTCTACATTGTTTAAGGCAGTTTTTATCTATAAGTATATTTTTTCATATGCACCCCATTTTTATTTTATCATATTATTGGTTATTTTATTTATTTACATTTCAAATGTTATCCCCCTTCCCAGTTTCCCCTCCAAAAACCCCCTACCCACTCCCCCCATCCCCTGCCTAAATGAAGGTACTCCCCTACTCACCCACCTACTCCCACCTCAGCACCCTACCATTCTAAAAATCTGGGTCATCCAGCCTCCACAGGACCAAGGGGATGCCCTCCAATTGATGCCAGATGAGGCAGTCCTCTGATACATATCCAGCTTGAGCCATAGGTCCCTCCATGTAGACTCTGTGRTTGGTGGTTTTGTCCCAGGGAGCTTTGGGGTATCAGGTTGATTGATACTGTTATTCTTCCTACGTGGTTGCGAGCCCCTTCAGATCCTTCAGTCCTTGCCCTAACTCCTCCATTGGATTCCCCACACTCAGTCCAATGGTTGGCTGCAAGCATCCTCATCTGTATTGGTCAGGCTCTGGCAGAGCCTGACATGGGACAGCTATACTAGGCTCCTGTCAGCAAGCTCTCCTTGGCATCAGCAATAGTGTCTGGGTTTGGTGTCTGAGGATGGAATGGATCCCTAGAAGAGAGTCTCTGGATGACCTTTCCTTCAGTCTCTGCTCCACTCTTTGTCCCTGCATTTCCTTTATACAGGAGAAATTCTGGGTTAATATTTTTGAGATGRGTGGATAGCACCCATCCCTCAAACATGAGTTGTGCCTAAGCTTTGATATGTTCTCTACCAGTTCTCTCTTCCCTTTGTTGGGTATTTAGGCTAATGTCCTCTCTGTTTAGTCCTAGGAACATCATGGGTACCAGGAATCTGGAACTTTCTAGTAGCTACCCCCAGTTCCCCTTCCCTACTGCTACATACCTCCTTTCAAATTTCTGACCATCTGTACTTCCCCCCATCTCCTCCCATATCTGAACCAGCCYCCATTTTTCCTTCCCTCTCCTCTCTCCTTCCCAGATCTCTATATCCCTCTATCTCTCAAGATATTCTTTTGTGATTGAGTTACCTCACTCAGGATGATATTTTCAAGTTCCATCCATTTGCTTGCAAAATTCATGAAGTCATTATTTTAAATAACTAAGTGAGTGGTACATCATTGTGTAAATGTGCCACATTTTCTGCATCCATTCCTCTGTAGAAGGACATCTGGGTTCTTTCCAGTTTCTGGCTATTATAAATAAGGCCGTTATGAACCTAGTGGACCATGTGTCCTTTATTGTATGTGAGAATATCTTTTGGATATATGCCCAGTAGTGGTATAGCTGGGTCCTCAGAACTATTTCCAATTTTCTGAGGAACCACCATACTGATTTCCAGAGTGGTTTTATCAGCTTGCAATCCCACCAACCATGGAGGAGTGTTCCTCTTTCTCCACATCCTTGCCAGCATCTGCTGTCACCTGAGTTTTTGATCTTAGCCATTCTGACCTGTGTGAGGTGGAATCTCAGGGTCGTTTTGATTTACATTTCCCTGATCATTAAGGATGTTTAAAGGCTTCTCAGACATTGAGGATTCCTCAGTTGAGAATTCTCTGTTTAGCTCTATAAGCCATTTTTAATAGGGTTATTTGGTTCTCTGGAGTCAAACTTCTTGAGTTCTTTGTATATTTTGGATATTAGCTCTTTATTAGATGAAGGGTTGGTAAAGATTATTTCCCAATCTGTGGGTTGCTATTTTGTCCTATTGCCAACGTCCTTTGCTTTACAGAAGATTTTCAATTTTATAAGATTTCATTTGTCAATTGTTGATTTTAGAACATGAGCCATTGGTGTTCTGTTCAAGAAATTTTCCCAAGCCAAAGAACCTCCCATGTTCAAGGTTCTTTCCCCCTTTCTCTTCTATTAAATTCAATGTACCTGGTTTTATGTGGAGRTCCTTGATCCACTTAGACTTGAGCTTTGTACAAGGAGATAAGAATGGATCAATTTGCATTCTTCTACATATTGACCACCAGTTGAAACAGCACCATTTGTTAAAAATGCTGTCTTTTTTTCCACTGGATAGTTTTGGCTTTTTTGTCAAAGTTCAAGTGATCATAGGTGTGTGGGTTCACTTCTGGGTCTTCAAGTCTGTCCCTTTGATCTACCCGTTTGTCTCTGTACTAATACCATATTTTTTTATCACTATTGCTTTGTAGTACTGCTTGAAATCAGGGGTGGCAATTCCCCCAGAAATTTTGTCGTTGTTGTTGTTGTTGTTGCTGTTGCTGTTGCTGTTGCTGTTGTTGTTGAGGGTGGTTTGCGCTATCCTGCGTTTTTTGCTATTCCAGATGAATTTGAGAATTGCTCTTTCTATCTCTGTGAATAATTGAGTTGGAATTTTTATTTGTGGGTGCTTCGGTCCTTCTTAGAAAGGAGAACAAAATAATCACAGGAGCAAATATGGAGACAAAGTGTGGAGCAGAGACTGAAGGAAAGGCCATCCAGAGGCTGCTCCACTTGGGGATCCATCCCATATACAGTCACCAAACCCAGACACTGTTGTGGATGCCAAGAAATGCATGCTGACAGGAGCCTGATATAGCTGTCTCCTAAGAGGCTCTGTCAGAACTTGACAAATACAGAGGTGGATGCTCACAGCCAACCATTGGACTGAGCACAGGGTCCCCAATGGAGGAGTTAGAGAAAGGATTGTAGGAAATAAACGGGTTGCAACCCCATAGGAAGAACAACACTATCAACCAACCAGATTCCCCCACCCCCAGAGCTCCCAGAGACTAAACCACCAACTAAGGAGTTCACATGGAGGGACCCATGGCTCCTGCCATATATGTAGCAAAGGATGGCCTTGTCTGGCATCAATGGGAGGAGAGACCCTTGGTCCTGTGAAGGCTTGATGCCCCAGTGTAGGGTAATTCAAGGGCAGAGAGGTGGGAGTGGGTGGATGGGTGGGTGGGTGGGGGAACACCCTTATAGAAGCAGGGGGAAGGAGATGTGATAAAGGGTTTGGGGGGGACTGTGAAAGGGAATCACACTTGAAATGTAAATAAAGAAAATATCCAATAAAAGAAGGGGGGGAAAGAACTTCAAGTACCATATTGAATAGATAGGGAGAGAGTGGGCAGCCTTGTCTTTTCCCTGATTTTAATGGGATTGCTTTGAGTTTCTCTCCATTTAGTTTAAAATTGGCTATTGGTTTGTTGTATATTGCTTTTATTATGTTTAGGTACAAACCTTGAATTCCTGATCTTTCTAATACCTTTAATATGAATGGGTGTTGTATTTTCTCAAAGACTCTTTCAGCAGCTAATGAGATGATCATGTTTTTTTTTTCCCCATTGAGTTTGTTTATATAGTGGATTACACTGATGGATTTCTGTATATTGAACCATCCCTGTATCCATGGGATGAAGCCTACTTGATCATGGTGAATGATTTTTTTTGATGTGTTCTTGGATTCTGTTTGTGAGAATTTTATTGGGTATTTTTGCATCGATATGTATGAGGGAAATTGTTCTGAAGTTCTCTTTTTGTTGTGTGTTTGTGTGTAACTGTGGGTTCGTAGAATGTATTGGGTAGTGTTCCTTCTGTTTCTATTTTGTTGAATAGTTTGAAAAGTATTGGTATTAGGTCTTCTTTGAAAATCTAATAGAATACTGCACTAAAACCCTCTGGTCCTGGGCTTTTTTTTTGGTTGCAAAACTTTTAATAACAGCTTCTATTGCTTTAGGGGTTATGAGGCTGTTTAGATGATTTATCTGATCCCAGTTTAACTTTGTATCTTGTATCTGTCTAAAAAATCATCCATTTCATCTGGATTTTCCAATTTTGTTGANTTAAAGCTATGATTTTTCCTCTTCATTGTGTCCCATATGTTTGGGTTGTTGTGCCTTCATTTTCRTTAATTTCTAAAATGTCTATAATTTCTTTATTTATTCCCTGACCAAGTTATCACTGAGTAGAGCATTGTTCTGTTTCCATGTGTATGTTGGTTTTCTGTTGTTATTGTTGTTATTGAAAACCAGTCTTAGTTTATGGTGATCTGACAGGATGCATGGGAGTATTTCMATCTTCTTGTATCAGTTGAGGCTTGTTTTATGTCTGATTATATAGTCAGCTTTGGAGAAGATACCATGAAGTGCTGAGAAATTTTATATTCCTTTGTTTTAGGATGAAATGTTCTGTAGATATGTTAAATCCATTTGGTTCATAACTTCTGTTAGTTTCACTCTCTCTGTTTAGTTTCTGTTTCCATGATCTGTCCACTGGTAAGAGTGGAATGTTGAAGTGTCCCACTATTATTGTGTGAGGTGCAATGTATGCTTTGGGCTTTAGTAACATTTTTTATCAAATGTGTGTGCCTTTGCATTAGTGGCATAAATGTTTAGAATTGAAAGTTCACCTTTGTAGATTTTTCCTTTGATGAGTATCATGTCCTCCTCACCTTTTTGATAACTTTGGTTGAAAGTCAATTTTATTCGATATTAGAATGGCTACTACAGCATGTTTCTTGGGACCATTTGCYTGGAAATTTTTTTCCAGACTTTTTCTTTGAGATAGTGTCTTTGTCATTGAGGTGTACTTCCTGTATGCAGCAAAATTCTGGGTCCTGTTTATGTATCCAGTCTGTTAGACTATGTCTTTTTATTAGGAAATTAAGTCCATTGATGTTGAGAGATATTAAAGATCAATGATTGTTGCTTCTTGTTATTTCAGTTGTTAGAGGTGGAATTATTTTTTGGCTCTCTTTTTTTGGGTTTGCTGTGAGATCGAGTTCATGCTTTTCCTTGGGTGTAGTTTCCTTCCTTGTGTTGGAGTTTTCCTTCTATTATCCTCTGGGTTTGATTTATATTTGTCTCATTCTTATGTTTTGGGTTTATTGTGAGATTATTTTTCTTTTGTTGGGTGTAGTTTCCCTCCTTGTGTTGGAGGTTTTTTTTCTTTTATCCTCTGTAAGGCTGGATGAAAAGTATTGTATACATTTGGTTTTGTTATGGAATATCTTGGTTTCTCCATTTATGGTAATTGAGAGTTTTGCTGGGTATAGTAGCCTGGGCTGGCATTTTTGTTCTCTTAGGGTCTGTATGACTTCTGCCCAAGATCTTCTGGCTTTTAGAGTCTCCATTGAGAAGTCTAGTGTAATTCTGATAGGTCTGCCTTTATAGGTGACTTGACCTTTTCCCGTTACTGCTTTTAGTATTCTTTTTTGTTCTGTGCGTTTGCTGTTTTGATTATTATCTGACAGGAGGATTGCCTTTTCTGGACCAATGTGCTTGGCATTCTTTCAGCCTCTTGTATGTTTTGGGGCATCATTTTTTTTTTAGGTTAGAGAAGTTTTCTTCTATAATTTTCTTGAAGATGTTTACTGGCCCTTTTATTTGAGAGTGTTTGTTCTCTTCTATACCTATTATACTTAGGTGTGGTCTTCTCTTTGTATCCTGGATTTCCTGGATGTTTTGGGTTAGGAACTTTTTGCATTTTGCATTTTTTTGATTGTTGTGTCAATGTTTTCTATCGTATCTCCTATACCTGAGATTCTCTCTTCTATCTCTTGTATTCTGTTGATTATCCTTACTTCTATGAATCCTGATCTTTTTCCTAGGTTTTCCATTGTCAGGGTTATCTCCCTTTGTGATTTCTTTATTGTTTCTATTTCCATCTTTAGATCCTGTATGGTTTTGTTCAATTCTGTCATCTGTTTGGTTGTGTTTTCCTGTGTTTCTTTAAGGGACTTGTGTTTSCTTTWTAAGGGCTTCTACCTATTTACTTGTGCTCTCCTGCATTTCTTTAAGGGAGTTATTTATATCTTTCTTAAAGTTCTCTATCATCATCATCATCATCATGAGATGGGATTTTAAATCAGAATCTTGCTTTTCCAGTGTGTTGGGATATCCAGGGCTTGCTATAGTGGGAGCACTGGGTTCTAATGATGCCACGTAGCATTGGTTTCTATTGCTTATGTTCTTGGGCTTGCCTCTCAGCATCTGGTTTTAACTGGTCTTAGCTGGCCTTGCTGTCTCTGACTGGAGCCTGGCCCTCCTGTGAGCCTGTGAGCCTGTTTGTGTCAGAATTCCAGGAGGTCAAGCTGTCTCTGTGAGCCTCTGAGTCTGGATGTGTCAGAACTCCTGGTGGGGTATCAAGCTGTGTCTGTGTGCCTGGGTGTGTCAGCACTCCTGGGGTTCAAGCTTTCTCTGGGTGCAACTGGGGTGTGGAGGGCTGTAGCACAGGGTCTGCTGCCAGGCACAGATGCMAAGAGAAGGATCATGTCCCAGGCTGCAGGGAAGTTCACGTGTCCCCTTGGCCCATTTTGGGTCCCACTCAGGCCAGGTATTGGTGCGGTAGTGGTGGTCTCACYGGTGAGTCCAGGTATACCGGCACTCCTGGAGTTTAAGCTTTCTCTGGGTGGGATTGGGGTGTGGAGGACTATAGCACAGGGTCTGCACACGGAAGCAGATGCAAACCAAAAGGATCGTGTCCCTGGCTGCCTGGTGGTTCATGTGTGCCCTGAGCCCTGGGCCGGTCTCAGTTATGACAGTTATTGGGGCAGTAGTGTTGGTCTCRCCTGTGAGCATGGGTGTGTCTGCATTCCTGGGGGGTCAAGCTTTCTCTGGGTAGGATTAAGCTGTGGAGGGCTGTAGCCCAGGGTCAACTCCCAGGCTCAGATGCAAACCAGAAGTAGTGCATTGTTTTAGTACGAGAGCACATTTCCTCATTGTTTCCCTGTACTTTCATGTRCACATTTCACAAAACACAGTATAATTAATTCATCATGGTGCAAARGCAAGGTGTATGCCTATGTGTTACTCTCYGTGCTAATAAACAGAGAGTGCTGTATTTACTGTTCCCATGTGTAGTTATCTTTAAATATCTTAGGTGGCAAACGTGTTTTTAAGAAAGCAAGGCGATTTCCCAAAACATGGCCTGTGTTGTTGCACCTTAGAACTACACTAAGTATTCTTTTACMTGGATGTGCCTCTTTCTAGTATGGGCACACAGTTTGTCATAACTATTCAATACTTTCACATACACATTTCATAGGATGCGGTCCAATTAATTATACCTGAATGGCAATTTGCAGGCCAATGTGTTAGTCTCTGTTAAAAATAACCGGAAGAGTGTTGCATTTAGTGTTCCCAAGTACAGATATCTTTAAGTGTCTTAAATGTTAATCATGTGTTCTTAAGAAGAAATCAAGGACACATTTCAAAACATGGCCCGTACTGACACATCTTCAAATGGCATTGAGTACTCTCTGCAATGGAAGTACTTTGTTTTTAGTGTGTGGACACAGTTCGTCATTACTTTCCGGTACTTTCACATTCCTGTTTCACAGAACACAGTACAGTTCCTCATGGCTGAAAGGAAATGCGCCTGCTTGTGTGTTACGCTCTGTGCTAATAACCAGAAGAGGAGTGCATTTAGTGTTCCAATGTACAGTTAGGTCAAAGTATCTGACAAGTTAATCGTGTGTTTTTAAGAACAAATCAAAGTTTTTCAAAACAGAGCCCATGTTGTTTTGTCTTCGAATTGCACTTAGGACATGCTTTGTTTTAGGGTGGGAACGCAGTTCATCATTACTTTCATTTGCTTTCACATACACATTCCACAAAACACACAATTCCTAATGGCTGAAGAGCAATGTGCATGCCTATTTGTTATTCTTTGTGCTAAAACCACAAGAGTGTTGTGTTTAGTGTTCCTATGAACATTYAGCTTTCAATAATAATAARGACCACACCCACAGTGACACACCTACTCCAATAGGGCCACACTTTCTAATAGTGCCTCTCTCTCCCTGGGCCAAGCATATACAAACCATAACATTCCACTCCCTCGCCCCCATAGGCTTGTTCAAACATCTGAGTCTATAGGGGCCATACCTAAACATATCATAATGCAAAATACATTTAGGCTAATTTCAGAGGTCTTGGTAGTTGTAGCAGTCTCCACAATGTTAAACGTCCAAAGTCCAAAGTCTCTGTTGAGATTCATCTGATCACTTTACTGTAATCCTCAAAGCAAGACAGGAAACTAGCTGGGCAAACTCCAAACTCTGCATCTCCATGGCTGATATCAAACTGCTCTTCAGATCTACAACTCCTTTTTCATCTTTGTTGATGGCAAGAAACTTCTTTCTCCTAGGCTTGTTCCGCTCCCTGTTAGCAGTTTTCCTCTGCAGATAGCCTATGGTTCTGGCATCTCAAAAATTTTGGGTTCTCCAAGGCAACTTCAATGTTACAGATTCTTGTTTCAATGTCTGGGATCCACC
>BDUI01003006.1:16954-44597 GCA_002335545.1 Apodemus speciosus | reverse complement strand
TAGACCAGGCTGGCCTTGAACTCAGAAATCCGCCTGCCTCTGCCTCCCAGAGTGCTGGGATTACAGGCGTGTGCCACCACTGCCCGGCCAGATTTGTACTTTTTAAAAGTAAAAATTTAGATAGGAAGCAGGGGTACCAATAGTTGGAGGATCTTTGTTGATTTATTTGTTGTTTTTTCAAAGAATAATTAATTTTTTGAATAATTAATTTTGTAAAAAATATAACAGAAGTCCTGTCTACACCAGCCAATGCAAATGAGTACTGCTCTGTCTACCTTACATTTTATAACTAAAAATAGTTTTGTAAATTCTTTGAGAATTTGTTTACTTTGATTATATTCACCCCTCCCACAAATTCATTCATGATCTACCCTTACCTTCTTTTCACGCAAATTCAAGTCCCCTTTTTTAAATTTTTTAAATAAATCAGAAGACCCGATTTGTGTGGTCTGTACAGTCCAGAGCGTGTTCCACTGGTACCCGCCTGCCAGGGGCCTCGCCCTCAGGGAGTCGCTGACTCTCCCTCCCACAAAACCCACTTCAGCTGTCCATACTTGGAAGGTGTTTGGTTGTGTTTGTTGTTGTTTTGAGACAGGGTCTCACTGTATAGCACTTCTACCCAGGAACCTACACTGTAGATCAAGGTAGGCTGGCTCCCATCTCAAGTTCTGCTTGCCTCTGCAGGCTTGAGTACTTGGCCTGGAAGGAACTTTTAAAACTGTCACCCTAAAAACCTTACTTCCCCTTTAAACATTAAGGTAAATATACTAGATAATTCATTACTTTTGAAAAATACTGAGAAAAGTAGAATTGTTTATTAATGTGGGATGATTTTTATTTCATGTATTTTCTAAAAGGCTATAATAGATGCATAGTAGTTTTATAAAATATAAACCTCTAGAACTCTAGATATTTAGTTCATACCATATGCAGCTCTTTTTTGTTGAAGTCTGTYTTGTATGCATGGTTTGTTCTTTTGGTTTTGTTTTTTCCCTACATCACGCCTAATGGAACCTGATGGGCCTGGTACTTGTTTGTGTTTTACCAGAGGAGTGAGAGTAACCCTTGGTGCAGTGCATCTGGGAGGAGGGCAGATGACCTCATGTCGTTACTGTCAAGCCGCACTTGGACAGTAGAKAGCTGGAGTAGCACATCGGCACACCTTGTCACACTGTGCTCTTGTGTAAAGTGTTCCTCCTGTGGCCTGCCCACTGAACAGTAAACCTCTGCGAGAGCCACATGTTTAACTGAAAACTACTGTGTGTTTAAAGTAATTGTTTCTCTAATTGTATATTTTTGTTAGTAAGCACTTGAAATCTAAAACTGTTTTAGTAGAAAGCAGATTAGTTATGCAGCTGAATCACTAGGCACATTAGTGTTAGTTTGGTGGACACTTAAATGCTTTCTTTGTTTTGAAGGGTGTGTCTTGAGTCATTTCTCTAGGTCACAAGGTGTTGTTACTGTTCATATGCTTTAGCTACTGTGTTGTTATGGATGAGAAATTAGAAGTAATAGATAAAATAATTATCATGTGGAAGGGCTTATAGTAACTTTTACTTTTGTGAGATAATTTGTAATTCATTTTCCCAGCCTTTAACCATGATTTTTTTTTCCAAATCAGTAGTTTCATGGTTTTCAAACAGAGTTGCCAGTGATTGTTTTGGATTAGAAGGTTCCTGGTTTCTTGAAACCTATAATAGAAAATAGAATGGTGTATGTGAGGTGTCGCAGTCCGCTGTGGTTTGGACGGGGATAGGAAGAGTATTCGCTTCAGCCCTACCTCAGCCAGCTTAGAGGACATCAAGGCCTTTTGCACCAGTAGGCATCTATGGAGATGATCATGACCCTGTTACACACTAAACGGGGTGTGTACCAGGAAAGAGCACATCAGATGCCAAATGTCATGTGAATTGGGGACAGAGACTGATGTATTCTGTTTCCATATCTTCTCTGTAGGCGTAAGGTAAAGTTTTCAGAAATTCCTGTCCTTTGGTGTGGCTCCATTTTAACTGTTTTGACTCTCGGCCACCTGCTTTGCTTTACTCGGAATACTTGGGCCACTTCATTCATTCCTGCCCTGATGTCCCCTAAAGAGTTCCAGATGTGCTAGTTGATCTGGGCATTCAAGCGGTGTTGTCTTCCTCCCAACCATCTTCATTGCCTGTGCTTTCAGGCTGGGTTTAAGGTTTTCGTAAACCACCTTAACCAGAATCATGGGATTTGTCTTCAGATCTTAGACCCAAGTCCTGGTCTATTCTAACCTGTCCAAGGTGTTCTCACGTCTTCCACATTTCACTGGTGTTAGAAAAGAAAGTACAGCATAAAAAAGGGCAAAAGACTTGCCAGGAGATGGGAGCTTGAAAAAAACTTGGAATAGTACTTGGTTTGGGYGTTGAATTTGATCATAGCAATAGAAAATTGAGAAAATGAAGTGATGTTTCATCCAGGGGAGATGTGACCAGGCACTTTATAACAAAATCTTTTTCTCCTTCACATTGCCACTTAGATTTTGTGTAGTTGCCAGTGGCAGATTGTTGGAGGTCACTACTTAAACTTCATTCTTAAGCCCTTCTCAGTCATTGGAATGTGATTTCTTATGTAGAAGAGGAATTAATAGTTCAATCTCTAAGCAGTTCCCTGGGAACCTGTGTTGTTCAGTTTTACAACAGCTAGTTCTTCTCAGCCTTGGCCACTCTGCTGACAGTCTCCGGTCTTCCTCACTTCTATGCAAAGGATAGGTTCACAGCTCCACAGTGGACAGAAAAGCAACTGGCCTACCTCAGACCGTAACTTTCCTCAGCCTGGTATTACAGTCTGACGTGTTTATAATTCTGAAGGTGTTGTGTTGTCGATTCCCACTTTTCTTCAAGACTTGTCTGCTTTTGTGGTAATCTGAAGTTCTTTCTGAAYAATATCTACCTCAATTTCTTCCAAAATGCATTTTCTTTCATTAGTGATTCTATGGCCAAATGTTGATAGTATTTAAAGATATTACCTATTCTACTTTCATTCTAATGCTCAATGTATAATGAACCATGGCTTGACAAGTGTTAGGCAGTCACATATTAAAAATCTATCACATTAACTAGCGCCTGTTACCTCTTCCTAAGTTTTATAGAAGAGAGAGTCCAATGAAGTTGGCATTCTCATCCTTTGCTAATGACCTTACAAAGTGATAAAAATAACTATTTAAAGGCAATTTCAGTATCTACCAAAATAAACACATAAACATACTTTTCCCCAGTAATTTCACCTTTGAGAATTTATTTTAAATGAAATATTGGGGGAAAAGAGACATTTATAYCAAAACATTCCTGTTACAGTAGCTATTTGATTTGTATCAAGTGACTGTCAGCAGAAAACAGCTGTAAATCAAGTGGTATGTTACACCCACATTAGAAAGAACAGCTTTAACAGTTGTAGCAACATTTGGAAATTGACACAGCAGAAGAGCCAAGCAGTATCTGTACACCCCACATCCCTGTGGATTGAGTTTTAGATATGCTGCTATGCTGACGGTGCAGAGTTCAAGCTGTGGCTTAGATTTTTAGCTGATATGTTTTGGGGCAGGGGAGATGACAATTTTTTTAAGCTTCATGTAAATACTTTCTTAAAACAAAGTGATAGGAATAAACTAATTGATTCACTATCATTTTCCCCCAAAAGAGCTTTGAAGGTACAATCGTGTGGGAAAGCCAAGATCTCCATGGCCTCGTGTCCAGAAACCTGCACAGAGTGGCAGTGAATGATGGAGGGGGTGTTCTCAGAGTCCTCACAGTAAGCTGTGCTTTGTGTGTCTTGGTTAGAAACAGTAACTGTTCTATGTGGATAAAATTCAGAATTTACTCTCAGGACTGCATAGCTTGAGTTGTATGTTCCTGTAACTCCAGTATTCATGAATAACAGAGTTTTTGCCTTAATGTTGATACATTTTAAAGTATGATATTTTTATTCCTTAACATTTTACTGAGCATTTTTTAGAAACATTTGTTACTTTTCGTACAGTAATTTATACGTGTGTTCTCAGGTAAGTACAGAGTAAGAAGGAAGAAAAGAGACATTTCTTCCATAGTTGGCCATTTTACCTTGATAGAAAAATGTTAGTTAAAATACTATTTACCAAAATAATTAAGCTGAGCACAATGTTCTGTGTCCGTGTTCCCAGCTCCTTATCAAGCTGGAAGATCGCTTTAGCCCAGAGTTCAGAGCTGTCATGGTGTCTTTATAAAGAGAGCGAAAGAGAATGCTTGCTTTTGTTTAATTTTGAACAACTCTGGAGTTTCTGAATCATATTTGTCGTTTAGCCAGATTTTCCTCAGGTAAATTTCTCAAATGTAGTGTGGTAAGGGCATAGACAGACTTAGTAAGCAAGAGGCATGTTGTGTTGATGTTATAGACAGCTTGGCCCTCCCCCTTGGTAGTTAGTATAGCGAATAGGAAGACACTTGGCATTTAAATGCAGTTCAATAATCTCTTGGACATTAGCCCTGCTAACATGAAATAATTCTTGGCTTTGAGTGTCGTGTCATGTGCATTTCTTGCACACCCGCTGAAAGGCAGGCTCAGTTACTCCACCACAGTTAGGTCTATAGTCCAGGGAGGAAGTAAGTCAGGGCTTACAAGATGCTCAGAAGGTTAAGGCACATGATGCCAAGCCRCATGACCTAAATCCAGTGAGAACACCCATGCATATGCACAAGTAAATTAACRTAACTTTAAAATGTTTACAACAAAAGAAACTGTTTATTAAACAAATGGACCTGCAAAGTCACATAATTATAGTCTTAGCCTTGTAGATCATGGACAGTGTTTTACACATTATTTATTTGAGATAGAGGAATTTTATAGACTGGAATCATAATTTTTCTTTTATTATTTTTAGGGCAGGTGCCTTTAGTTATCATGCCACCTTCTATTTGTGAAACTTTAAAAATATCTAGGATATTCCAATATTCCATAATATTTGAGTTTGTTGTACTAAGGAAATAAGTTTCCTTCAGTCGAAGACTAAGTTCAGATATGAAGACTAATGATCTGCTTTGGAGGAAAGATAGTTGTGGAGGGTCAGAGACAGCTTAAACATTCAGCTAACTGAAGAAGGAAGGGGGACTTGGTGGAAACCCCTGAGCAGGAGATATTTTAACGTCTGTTCCCTGCCAGTAAGTGATGATGTCAGGAATAATTAAAGCGAGGCTGTGACCTTTGAGAAAAGTTAATACACAAGAGTCGTAGTTAACTTTAACTGTCAATTTGGCACAGCCTAGAGTCACCTTAGAAAGTGTGTGGCCTGTGGCCTGTGGGCATGTCTGTAGGGACTGTCTTGATTGTTAGTCAATAAAGTGGGCCATTGCACTGTGGGTGGCTCTGTTTTCTGGACAAGTGGCCCTGAGCTGTATAAAGAAGTCAACTCAGCACGGTCTGTGAGTGAGCTAACAGCACTGATGCCTGCTGTATTCCCTTAGCTGTGACTGAGGTTCTGGGTTAGAGATAATGCTGCATGGAGTAGTTAGCAAGACCTGACTCTAAGTACATGCTTTAGTTCCTGCCGTGACTTCTTTCAATGGTGGATGTGACCTGGAAGTATAAACAGTTTTCTCAAGCAAATTGCTTTTAGTTAGAGTGCTTATCACAACAGAAATCAAAACAGGACACAATGAGTACTAGAGTATTGCTAAGTTCTAAACAATCCAAAACCAAACAGAACATACTGGCAGTTTAAAAAGAAAACATACCACAATTATGGAACTAGAGTTGAAATCCACAACATTCTACTACAAACTACATAAAATTAAATACATGTTATTCACAGTGACCTCAGAATACTCTCTGGTGGCCTTAAAATGGTGTGTCCCTTCTGACAAAAGGAGTCTGTATAGGAAATATTGTGATGAAAGCTGATGACTGCTTTTGACAGTTAGCCTCAGCCCAGCGGCTGGAGGGGAGCTCTGGAAGGCAGCCATATTGAAGCACAGTATAGAGAAGGCAGGAGTCAGTGGGTGGGGTAACTTGTGAGGAGGTGACCGATAAAAGTACCTCRAAGAGGCAGGACTGTTGGCAACAGTTAAGTCCTGCGTCTTGAGCAGCAGTAGGAAGTTAGTCTCCATCTGACGTGTTAGGAACAGATGCTGATTTAAAGAAGCTTTTCTCTGCATGGCCCCTGAATTCTCAAGTGCACTAAGATCTTATCAAATTCATGAAAAAAATTTTTAATGTTTTTAAGGTGATAGGGTTAGACATAAATTAAGTCGTTTTGTACTATTGTTTTTGTGACTATAAGAACATTTATTTACRTTGGAATTGTAAGCACTGGGCTAGAGTCCTCCTGATGCTTTAAATCCATGGCAGAAGGGCTGGAAGGGTGGCTCAGTACTTCAGAGCACTGGCTGCTTATCTAAGACAAGACCAAAAAGTGTTTAATTTGGGGCTCACAGCTCCAAGTGGTTAGAGTTCAGGACCACCGTGGTGTGGAGCCTGGCAGCAGGCAGGCAGGCTTGGCGCTGAAACCGCAGTTAGCAGTGGTTGACCCTCTTCTGACCTCCTGTGGCACTGCACTGCATGCAKGTGGTGACCATGCATGCATACAAACTATCTGTGTACATAAAGTACAAATAAACATATACAGTAAAAGAATAAAAGAAATCCTTGGCATCAGTATCTGCTGAGGGCAGGCACCTTGGGGCATCTGCTGGTTCAGCTCTGCGTTTGTAACACTTTCTGTCAGTCAGGACATGCCTGGACACTTCTGTTTTCGTTCCTTTCAGGCTGGGGAAGGGGCACTGCCTCATGAATTCATGGAAGGTGTGGAGGGAGTTGCAGGTGGCTTTATCTACACTGTTCAGGGTAAGTTGGCTAGTGCAAAGGCACACTCAATGTAGTTAGCTTGGTTTATAATTTAACTGTGAAAGGTCATCTTGTCATGYTAAAAGTTCCTTATTGTGCTAGGTACAACAACACATGCCTGAAATGCTGATACTTAAAAGACTGTAGGAAGGTTATGACTTCAAAGCCATCCTGAGCAGTGTGGCAGCCCCGTCTCCAAAACAAAGCCAAAAAGCTTACTTTTCAAACTAAAGCATTCTGTTATGCAAGTAAAGCATGGTTGAACTCTTTCTGTTGGTTCTAGTTTTGTTGTTTACCAGCAAAAGAAACCGTTGCCGAGAAGTGTCCATCTAAGAGGTCTGATGTCACGTCACAAGTATGCTCCACTGAGCTGTACCTCTGCACCCTCCCCAACCCCCCGACCCCGTAGATCCTGATGAATGTGGGCTCCACTGGCTTTCTGGAGAAGGAATTCTGGGAACATTTTCAGGTTCTGGGTTCCGAGCGTGCAGTAGTCTTCAGTAGTCGGCTTCCCTTTTCAGAAGGTGATGCACTACTGCGAAGCCTTTCTTCTCGGCCGCAGAGACTCGCGGATCATAGGCAGGATCTGCGCGTGGAAGACGCCTTGCTGCAGGAGGAAAGCAATGCCTACGACGACATCGTCTTCGTGGATGTGGTGGATACTTACCGGAGTGTTCCTGCGAAGCTACTGAACTTCTATAGATGGTAGGTTGTACACAWGTTGGGTAGGTGTATGAAACATCAYCAACCACTGAGATTTCAAAACTTAAAAGTCTCATCACCTGAGATGTGACCTGTTACATCCTGATCTTTAAAAAAAAATAATTTTAAGTTTTTTTTATATTTTATAAGATATATTRTATATTCTGTTTTATATAATAGAAATTTATTTTTACATTTTTACTTATATATGTTTTAATTCATGTGTATCTTTGTTATGTAAGCATGAGTGCCTTGGGAAGCCACAAGAAATCATTAGGTCCTCTGGAACTAGGGTTACACAGAGTTGTAAGCTGCCCTACTTGAGTACCAGGATAGTTCTAACTGACTGCTGAGCCAGCTCTCCAGCACCTGGCTCCTTTTGAAGACATCTTTGAGCATGCTGTTGATTTCTTATTTAGATAAACAACTCCACAGTATGAATGGTATTAAGGGATCAAAACCAACAAAACAAAAATTAGTTCCCTTGGACTTATTCCTATATACTTGRGGTGTTTCAGCCCAGCACTGGGTGAATTCATTGAGTCTGGAAATGGTCCCCTTATAGCTTTATTCCTATCTACCCCAATTCCCTAATTATGTTCACACTAAGTTAGTAGTCTGAATTCTTCTCAATTAAATATCCACCTTCCATTTCCAGTCTGCTCCTTGAGCTTGCAGATTCTTTGCATTTGGATAGATGCAGTGGTGGTACATAAGTTTTGTCAAGCTGCACAGAGGCTCCTAGAATATGAAGGCCAGTTTTCATATGGCAAGGTTCTGAAAGACAACAAATAAAAACCCTACTTGTCTGGTTTACAAACTCTAGTAGTTGCACAGTGAGATTAACTCTCCTAACTTCCCGGAGCCTCCAGTGGTTCTCATATCTTGGCTGTATTCTGTGTCTGTGACAATGTTAACAATCATAGTTGGTGACTGCTTGTGGCTGTGCTAACTTTCTGAGGAACAGCTTGCTCTCTCACRTGGCTGAAGCTTCGACTAACTCCTGGAGTGACTGACTGCTGGCCTGTGTGTGACTGGGATTTCACAATTTTTCCTTATCTTTTAAAACTTAYCAAGCAAGGACTGATTTATTGGGAAAACTCATCAGATCTCTTTCTTTACTTCCTCTCTCGGGTGGGAAGTTTACAAGGGCATATTCACAAGGAATATGTTTTCTTGGAGTCATAATCTGTAGATGGTCCAGTTAGTGTCTTGAAGGTAACATTATCTAACTGGGGCTAGTTATTATTTTGGTGGAGGGCAGACGAGTCTGGAATACCAGAACTGCATTCAGGCAGCAGTAGATACGGAGCCTATCATGAGCAGGTGGTTGTGGTGCATCTAAAATCCCAGCACTCAGAATTCCTAGTGCAGACACCACTATGAGGAGTTTCAGGAATGGGGAGTGAGGACTTAAGATTGGGGTGGGAAGTGGGCACTAAAATTCCTAACAGAGATCCTTCCCAGGTGTGAAATTGAACTTAGTGCAGGGACTACCTTCAGTTTTCCCCCTCCTGCTCCTTACAGACCTTTCCCATTGTTTTCTGCCTCCTTTCCTCTTTAGTGTTCAAACCTCAGCAGAGCTACTTTAGATCTGCCTCCTCATAGCCCACATTACCACCCGTCTGTTTTTCTGCATGCATTGTGTAGGAAACCCTGGGGACAGGAAAAAGGACTAGTGTTCTAGTAGAAGGGTACTAGCAGCACTATCCTCAGTTTAAATCAATGTTTAATTATTTGACCTTATTTACTCAGCAGAGTCACCAGTGATCTAAGCATATTTTATAACAAAAGATCATTTCTTTTGGCAAATTGGCAAATACTATGTGTCTCTTATACTGCTAAAAATAACTTAAAAGGATAAGTTTGGTGGTGCACACCTTTATTCCCAGCACTCCAGAGGCAGAAGCAGGTGGATTTTATAAGTTCGAGGCCAGCTTGGTCTATATAGTAAGATCTGGCTGGTTCCTTTACAAGTATGTACTTAACAAACAGATGCGCTGTGCAAGGGCTGACAGTCAGGTAGGGAACCTGGTTTCGCTTTGTTTGATGTCATGAAGTTTTGTTATCTAGAGAAATGAAGTTCTTACAGAGGGTTGGTTGTTTATAATAATTGAAATGATGGAAATAGGTTCCAAAGACAAATATGTTTGCACCTTATAAGTCATGTTTTAACCCGTAATATATTCAGTTTCTTAAAAAAGAAGTTTGAGACTGTCTCACTCAGTTTCTTGACTAACATAGAATTCACAGAGCTCTACGTGCATCTGCTTCCCACCACACCTGGCCCATTTCTTAACACACCTTGTTCAGTGTTCTAAGTGAGAGCTTCAGGTTTGATACCTGTCCCATGATCTTGGGCTTTGTAACTAGGCATACATGGGGCAGGGTACAGGTGACAGGTAGGTCTGACAGCTGATGTGGAGAATGACTGGGAAGCCCTTGTTAGAATGGATATTCTCTTCGTCAGACTTTCTTCCCATTCTTGTGTTACCCAGTTGATCAAGTGAGGACCAAGTGCAGTTGATGGCCAGTGATAGTGTTGTGTGTGTATGCTGTCACTGAAGGTGCACAGCTGGACAGGTGTGGTGTGGTGTCTTCCCAGAGCTGCAGTGACTTGCATATTTCTTTTTCTGTTAACAGGACTGTGGAATCCACCAGCTTCGATTTGCTGCTCAAGACAGATGATGACTGTTATATAGATTTAGAAGCTGTGTTTAATAGAATCGCTCAGAAGAATCTTGATGGGCCTAACTTTTGGTGGGGAAAGTAAGTGAAACATGGCCTGTCCATACCTGACTATGTGATTAATTTAGACTGAAATATGGAAATTACCTTTACATAAAAAATGTTAAGAAATTTATTGATTATGTTCTGGATTAATATGCTATCACTATAATCTGAGGGAATTTTTTTTTATTCTTTTGAGAAATCTCAGGTTTATTAACTGGGAGTCAAAGATGTGCTTTTTGTTGTAGAAGCACATGCTCTTCTGAAGCTGTTTTCTCCTTTTTGCTTTTGTTGTGTTTTTTTGTTTTTTGTTTCTKGTTAGAATCATGTATGGCMTGTTGTCTTTGCTACTTAGGAACACTTCAGGATTGATGATAGGTGGGTTTGGTTTCGTTTAAGTATGTCCTGAAACATAGGGTGGGCTTCTCTTAGCTTCCATTCAGAAACTGAAAGCTTATCTAATCTATATAAACTACCATTGGGTAAATAATTCTTTTCTTAGGCTGCCAGAATTCTTTTTCATGGTCATCTCTTTGGTAGTGATCRAAGTTGGCTAGAAGGATGTGGCCAGCCATTACAAAGAAGCCACCTTTGTAACATTTCAGTTTCAGGTTGAATTGGGCAGTGGACAGAACCGGAAAATGGCAGGAGCTGGAATACCCCAGCCCGGCTTACCCTGCCTTTGCATGTGGGTCAGGGTATGTGATCTCCAAGGATATCGTTGACTGGCTGGCAGGCAACTCCGGAAGGTTAAAAACCTATCAGGTAACAAGATCACTCATTCAGTCCAGTGTCCTGAGTGTCCCTGAAGCAGAGCCAGCTTACCATGGTTGTCCTTTCTCTGTAGGAGTTACTCCCTAAAGATCAGGGACATTTACCTGACACTTCTCTGACTCTAGCCATGATAACTATTCCAATATTTTATTTGRGCCTGCTTTCACTGCTTTTAATCTTTGTTTGGAAATGTATTCTGTGGAGGAATGTAAACACTTCTGTTCATAAGAAGCTAAAGAAATGCTTTCTTTCTCCTGGTTTGGTTATAGAATCAGGRACCAAGTATGCCCAATGTGTTGATRCAAAGTATGTGAGGAAAGGGCTTGTTTGCTGTGTGCTTCCTGTCTCCCATCTCTACCTCATATTTACACATCTGGGTTGGCTAACTACATATCACGTTTTGTTACAAGAACATTAAGAAGTTTGCATTTGACCATGAGTAGGGTGAAGATGTCAGCATGGGCATTTGGATGGCAGCCATAGGACCTAAGAGATACCAGGTAAGCAGGTATGGGAGTGCTGGTCTCAGGGCCCTTGCAGGTGTGCATGTGAGCATCCAACCCTTGCACAGGAAATAAAAGGTTCCTGGCATCCCAGCTGTGATTTCTAAGTCATGGCACTCTACCTCATTATTCCTCATAATATTTGTCTATGTTTAAAACCAAAAAGAAATGCTGTGAATTAAAGTTCCTTACCCTCAAAGAATAATTCAGTCTTCRTATTTGAACAAAAATTCCTTATAGTTTTAACAATTTAGAATCTGTTGAATTGAGTTTCTGGCACATGATAATGAGAAGACCTCTCAACTCTTCTGACAGCAGACTTTACCTAGAATTTTATTTATAAGGACCTGGTGGTGTGGTGGTGGGAGTAGAGGCAGGATGTGTGTACGAAGACCAAAATGGAAGGCAGGAAACCTGGGGCTGGGAGGAACAAGCTTTTTGCCTCATTTGCTGTACTGATTTCTGGATTCTTGCACCTTCTGCTCTGGCTGTAGAAGGTACAGAAAACAGGGCATGCAGTGTCTGCCATTCAGAGCCACAGCCACATGTCCTCACTCACTCACTCACTCACTCACTCACTCACTCACTCACTCACTCACTCACTCACTCACTCAGCGGGGACAGGTGGAAGCCTGCTGCTACATCACTCAGCCTCCTCAGCAGATCAGAGCACTGTTACCTGTAGCTTCCACAGGCTGTTTATGGAGCTTGTTGATGGTGAAGATCATTATGGTGACCCTGCTCTTAGTCATACACAGGATAGCTATTCTTGTTCTGCCCTACGGAACACTGCCATTTCTGAAGAATTCATATTGCCTTGTGGGGCTTTGCTCTCTTCCATGTACCCAGGCATAGTGCCCACTCTGCTGCCACTGGCGAGGCCCTCATTCTAGGCGTGCTTCTGAGAGGGATCAGCAGCCTGTGTCCATCAGAAACAACATAGTTTAAAAAGATTTTTAGATCTTATCCAGGATTTGTGTTCTTCGAGTCAATGTGTTTCTTCATATACATGTTGTTATTCTGTTGAGCCATATAGTACTTGGGACGTGGGTCAGGAATCTCGGACATGCCTGCTGTTCCTTCAGCGTAGTGATGGGAGGAACTCAGCTTCACTCTCCCRGCATGTGACACTAAATGAAGTGATTAAACAAATGGTGCGTCTTATCAGAGCACTGCTACCTCTACTTTATGACTAACTCTCTAAAAGAGARTATGAAAGTGTTCATTGTACTCCCTGTACTTGTTTTCATAGAATTGCATGTGCTGAGTCCTCTGAGAATCTTAATGTATTTATTTTAACTGATAATGTTTATGGGGTGGAGTGGCATTGGCGAATCAATCTTCACACAGCAGTTTCTGTGTTCACAGCCCCAGCACTAGAAGGCCATGGTGCTTTTCCAAAATCAGAAGCCATCCCCCAGCCCCAAATCTCATGAGTTGTTCGGATTTGGTAGACTACATTTAGGTGTCCTGATTCTGTCTCGTGTTTCCTATTTGTTTCTCAACAGGATAGCCTGTGGCTGTGTGAGAAAACCTGTGAGACAGGAATGCTGTCTTCTCCTCAGTACTCACCAGAAGAGCTGAACAAACTGTGGGAACTGAAGGAACTGTGTGGGGATCCTTGTCAGTGTGAAACAAAAGTGCTGTGATCCCCCAAAGACCAGAGGAAAGCCATGGCTGGTATTGAGCTGTAAGCAGTAGGGTATTCCTAGTGTTTGCACAGATCTTAATGGATCAGCTTATAACTGTAGCGTAAGTTTTTGTTTATAAATTGAAAGATTATTTATACCAAATTATTTTATAAAAAATATTGCTAATTTCTGATCACTTATACTAATTAGTAACTCATCATTACCATTTTTGGTTAAATGGCCAAATTCAGAAAATAACTCCATTTGACTCTCAAATGGATTACAAAATAGCTCTGCATAACTTAATTAGGCCAGAAAGAAACTACAAAGATGTTGTGTGGCACAGGGACCACATATACCAAAGTCTGGGCTGCTGGAAATACCAGTTTGTGGATTTCTTGAACAGGAAATGTCATAAACTGAAGTTTGCTATCTTACTTTTAAAGATGTTTCTTTACATACACATCATGTTTTCTTTCACTGTTAAATGTGTCTCAGCTTAGTACTGAGCACTTACTCTCACTAAACGGTTTTTGTGAGTATGAGTAAAAGTAARCACCTCAGGGTCCCGTGTCACAGGGAAGTGCAGGGAAGGCACTCTGCCTTGCCGGATGTTTACCTAAGCTTGACTAGGAGGAGGGGTATGTACAAGACAGGCTCAGTGCAGGAACATGGGGAACAGTAGTCACAGGCTTGTGGATGTGTTTCCTCAGCTTAAAGGACATTTCTCAGAATGGCCAACCAGATCACTGTAGTCAACTTTTTAAAAGTTAAGTAGCCCACAGCAGATGTTAGCTCTACTCAGAATTGGACTACTGTTTCTACTTCACATTTACATCTTGACATAGTGGAATGCAGTAAGCTGTGAAAACAGACAGGACAGAAAAATCAATAGTAATCAAAGCCTTTATTATTCTATTAATATACAACCAAATGGTCTTTTCCCAACAAAACATAACATCATTTRTGAGGGCAAAGGTTTTGTTTCTGGTGTATACATTCCAGTCATTGAATTCTTATGATTGGACTGTTACCATCGCACTAGTAGGCAATCTCCATTCTCCACAGAATAAAACTGTAATGGCTGTAGGTCATTTTCTAGTTCAATTTCTCTGCCCGGCATCTAAAATTAGAATCAAGTGGAGAGTAGTAAGACAGATCTAATGGTGTGTGTTATCCACGCCACCCTCCAATGACAGGCGAGTTGTGAAGTCAAAGGCTGTCTCCGTTTAGAGCCTGTTATGTATGGCTCACAGTACTATGGAGAACTAAGCTTAGCTTTGTGTTTTTGCTTAGCAACTTACCTTGGAACTTTCGTAGGACAACAGAAGTTCTGACACAGGAACTTTAAGAAGACGTGACAGCAGTCCCTTTACCTTTTGAACTGTCATGGAGCCTGTCAAAGAAAAGAARCTTAAATGATGACTACTGTTAAATGATGGAAGGCTCGAGGCATTCTRCCAGGTGATTCTTTGTTAAAAGTGGGAAATGGAGCCAGTGTTTGACCTGAGTGGTCTTGACAGTGAGGTGTAGTAGCATTTACTATTTCTTCCTCAATCAGAATAACCAGAAATAATTATCTCACAAAGAGGACAAAATATAGGCCTTTGTGATAACTTCCTAAGGGGCTGCTGAAGACCCCCGGAGTGGGGCACCTCTCAGCCTTATTTTCCCTTTAGAAGGTGCATAGACTTAAGTGACTGATGAGGTCCCTCCCAGCATGAGATCCAGTCACCATCAGGAACGTGCACACAGATGACCACTAGGTGTAGGGAAGTAACTGAAGAACAAATGCTCTCTGGTCCATGASGAACATACTAGGAACTTCTTTCCAAAGACAGGTTGTGGTATATAGTGGATATTTTGATTAAGAATATTAGTTTCTCTGAAGCTTTAGCTGAAAGTACAGCAATAGTGTGGTGTCCCACAAATATCACAATGTAGTCAGTTATTTTTCTATAAAATTGTTTTTATAAATGCTGTGTTTTTATGCAACTTGTRATAATAAATCTTCTCTATTTTAGAATAAACTAGTCTTTTCCTGTTTTTGACTCACTTCAACAGCTGTAGTACCCTGAATGTGCCTGACCAAATTTATTGTGTCTGGAGAGAGTGGATCGGATCCCATACTGGACAAGGGGGAAAGGGGAGAAAGCAGGCGGAGTGCCGGCACGGCTGGCCCTGCTTCCCTAGTGTGGACCTCTGACCACTGCCACACTCCAGCAGTGTGCCCTGCCGTGGCGGGCTTCACTTCTTCAAGCTACGAACAGCAAAACCTTCCTTACATTACCTGAGTATTTTTGTCAGAGCAACAAGAAAAAAAGTTAATACACACTGTTAATTTGTTAATATTTACATACCACAGTAATAGAAATTGGATTTCTAGTTTTTAGAGAAATCAGCTCTAAATTGGAATGGTTACTCAGAAAAGTCCTCTTCTGAATGCAGCTAGCTTTCCATGTGCAAACTGTTTTTGTCTGATGGACACAGATTTGAAATCAATGAGGCAAGTAGGGAAAATGTATTTACTAATATTAACTCAGTTCTAGCAGTACAAATATTTTTTTAAGGATTCTGAAAATTTCTTTCTCCACAAGTTGTTTAAAAGCAGTAACTTCTCACCTGATCAGGGAATCATCTCTAGAGAACAAAAGCCCCAGAGCATCAAMCTGGGGAGGAAGAGTGACTCCTCTGAGGGCCTAAGCATCCAGGTCCTCATTCCTATGCCGAAGGCATGCCACAGGCTCAGCTCGGGTTTGGGGCATAAGCCTATACCCAGCACTTGGAAAGAGAAGTCAGACGGATATCTGAGTTCAAGACATTTTGTCTCAAAATGAATAAAACCCACCACCACAACAGATGGGGAGCTCACAAATTTTAATGAAACTGTTTTCCAGATTCGAGGGCAGCATACTGGAGGCTGGAACTTTGTTATGTTTTAGACTAAGCTCTAATGAAAACACCATAAATCCTAGGTCTACGTGAACTAAAAGTTCATGTTTCAGCTAGCTCTAGCAGTGCTTCAGTGTCCAGTGCTTCACAGACAGGCACACAGACAGCAGAGACAGACGTGCTCTTACCTGGCAACTGCTTTTCTAATATTTGCTGTTCAGGTTGATTTGAGCATTTTATCTTCAGTGCTTTAAGGAAAAAGGGAGAAAGTTTAATAATCACCATAGCAGATTTACAGCACATACGCATGCAGAATTGGGACGTTTGCCTCTGAATAGAGCACATACTTTGTATATAAGGCCTTAGTCTTATTAATAGCACCAGTGAAGAGATTGCCAGATAATGCACCAGTTTGATACAACTTGACTCAACCCTCATAAGTGGGTCTTAATGATATTAAATTTTTCTGTTAATATTTCCATAAAGCTGGGTGTGGGATACACACCTGTAATTCTAGGCTGTAATCCCATCTTGGAAGGCTGTGGCAGGGCTGCCTCAAATTCAAGGCCAGCCTTGACAACACATGCCATCTGAGATCTTATCTCAAAAAAAAAACAGAAAAAAACTTTCATGGTCGCAGAACTGGGGCGGCTAGAGGAGGAGGGTAATAAGTACACAGCAGCCTGGGATACAACGAGATCTTGTCTCAAGCAGCTGACCCAGGATTCTGCCACTTTTCCTTTCCCTCCATACTCCTTCCTGATCCTTTAGCTAGGGCTCTGCATAGAGGACACAGCACAGGATTCCATATTACTGTGTGGTTTACTATTCTCCCTCCTACACCTCGGCTATTCAGTGAGTCTGCAGTATGGAAGCTGCTAGAATGCTCAACACAGACTGGGTGAGTTGGAGTTGACAGTGGTTTTCAACTTTTGGGTTGTACTSTCTTGGGGGTCAAATGACCCTTTCACAGGAGTTGCCTAAGACTATTGGGAAACACAGATATTTAACATTATGATTTACAACAGTAGGAGAACTATAATTACRAAGTAGCAATGAAAATACTTTTATGGTTGAGGTTACCACAATATGAGAAACTATATTAAAGGGTCATAGCATAGGAAGGTCGAGAACCCCTGCCCTAAGAGAAGCATGCGTTATCCCTGTCAAGTAAGCCATCACCATTTGCTTCCTATCCAAGAGCTCAGTACAAACTGAGAGGATTCTTACTTAGTAGCTGGTTTTTTAGCATGAATGGCTGCTGTGTTTTGAGCTCGTCATCTTCAGGTGCACCATATTCTGTTTAAGAAGAAACAAAAAACCAGAGGCCACAATAAGGAAAAAATGTTAGTGTGAACAGAGCCTCTTCCCAGGACCAAGCCAGCATCACTGGTCAATTAGCCTGGGATAGATAGTCCCTCCCAAGGAATATTATCTTATTCGTGGCTGTATGTGTTTGCTCTAACAGTACCCTGACTACTATCCCAATGCTTTGAAAACCTTCCAACTAGTACTTGATTTCAGTTTTGAAAATGCCCTTTCCTTCAGGGTCCTGAGAGAAACCATGTATGGTCTAGACAGAAGTCATAGGTCCCAATCAAGCTTTAGCCAGATGTTAAGGCAACTATTTAGTCCAGCTGCAGACTACTTCCTGTACCTGCAACACAGGCAGAAGCTCCCCTTATCTGTGGGGACCCATCCTAGGCCAGTGGATGTCTGAACTGAAYAGCATTAGCTATGTCTTTAACACATACCTATGAGCATTAATGAGACACTGTAGGGGAACAAGCACCCCACTGTGCTGCAACGGGAGTTACGTGAACCTGCTCTTTCAGAGCATCTTTCTGTATGCTTAAGCTTCAGTAAGTCCATTTCACAGCTGCATTTTAGAGTTTACGAATCATGGCACTGGTGGTGGCACAGGCCTTTAACCCCAGTACTCAGGAGGCAGGGGCAAGTGCATCTCTGAGTTTGAGGTTAGAGCTACAGAGAAACCCTGTGTCGAAAACCAAACAAATCATGGCACTGTGTTCACCTGTGATGGGGTATTTTCAGGGAAAGCCCGTGACACAGCACTGTGACACCTTGGTGGTCTTCCTGCTGACTCACTGAACCACTCGGGGCAGACAGCACACACAGCATGGAATACTGGACAGAGGCAGTCTAGTGCTGGGTGAGACAGACCTGCACCACTGCTTAGAATGCTATGCAGTTAAAACAATGAATTTCTGGTTTCTGGAATTCTCCATTTAATGTACAGGCTGAGGTGAGTGACACTACAGAAAAGGGGGAACTACTGTCCTTCCCTACTATACCTGACCCACTGCTGTGTGAGCCTCTGCACACAATTGGCAGTCAGAAGCCGAACTTCATGCACCTACAGGCTGCTTGGAGCCTTCCCTTCACCCTCAAGCGACTCAGAATTTACCTAGATCAGCCAGGAATTGGGCCAGCTATTGGAGGATTTGAGAGCAATTCCCATAGGCAGCTTGTCTTCCTGAAATAACATTCTAGCTGAAGCACTTACGCAGCGAGCTGACTGTATTAGAAAATATGTGAGAAGAAAAATGGCCTAAATGTGAGCCATGGAATGATTAAAAATGATGACATCACAACAAAATGGAAACTACATTGGTATGTAATGCCCAATTCTTTGCTTCAAAGCCTGGGGCCCAATTAGAGTGCTGATATATAACCACTGTGAAACACAGAATATCAAACAATACAGGGTAAGACCTTAGGGTGGGGACTTGGGAAGAAAGATAGTTTATTTATGAACTTGCAACACTGGGAGCTTTAGAAAATACCAGAGATTTACATGACCTTGGAGTACTGCAAATTTTTAAARGGCGTAATCACCTCCTCCCCCAAAGTGCAGGTCTCTAGGGAACACATGCTGACACTGCCAATTTTGTATCTATTTTCAATTAGTTGGTCCCCAGGAAAGTGCCCACAGCCCCTTCAAAAGGGGAACAAAAAGCCCCCAAAACATAGAAGGCAAAGCACAGCCTTCCTGCACTGCYACGTCAGAGCCCTGTTCCAGCTGGAGTCCCCACGGGCTACCTGGACGTACTGCAGCAGAGAAGCTGGTATCGAGGATGGGCTGAGAGAAACTCTGCATTTGGCCTGTTTTTGTCTGGATCTGGATGTCCACCAGCCTTTCTCCATTCATTTCCAAAGGCTTTTCGATAATCAAGCTCAGCTCCACGCCTTTCTTCTGGAAGAATCTGCATTGATATGAAATAGAAATGTCTTGTAAAGCATCTTCTAGTGAGATACTCAGGTTTTACCCAGTCCTTCAGGGCCCATGGACTATAAAATGGTGAGGGGTGGTCATTACACTTCCCATCTTCCCCTCTCCCCTTTTAGAACTGAGACCAAAGAAACCCAGGGCCTTAAAGAGCCGGTGGAGAACTAGTCTCAAAACAGAATTCAAAATGGGTTTTGAGTTAAAAAGACTAGCAGTTGACTTACTAACCGTACATCCCCAATTGCTCGCACATTCCTCTAAAGAACTAATAACCAGGGCCAACAAGATGGCTCAGCAACTAAAACGCTTGCCCTGAAGCCTGGACCATTATTCAGTTCTTCAGATCTACACGGTAAAAGAACAACTCTCGCAAAGTTGTCTTCTGATCTTTATTTGCCCAGCAATATGCATGACCCTCTCCCTCTCCACAAACAAGTAATTTAAAATTCAAGTTTTATAATTTTCTTTTTGAAAAAAAAAANACGTCAGAGCCCTGTTCCAGCTGGAGTCCCCACGGGCTACCTGGACGTACTGCAGCAGAGAAGCTGGTATCGAGGATGGGCTGAGAGAAACTCTGCATTTGGCCTGTTTTTGTCTGGATCTGGATGTCCACCAGCCTTTCTCCATTCATTTCCAAAGGCTTTTCGATAATCAAGCTCAGCTCCACGCCTTTCTTCTGGAAGAATCTGCATTGATATGAAATAGAAATGTCTTGTAAAGCATCTTCTAGTGAGATACTCAGGTTTTACCCAGTCCTTCAGGGCCCATGGACTATAAAATGGTGAGGGGTGGTCATTACACTTCCCATCTTCCCCTCTCCCCTTTTAGAACTGAGACCAAAGAAACCCAGGGCCTTAAAGAGCCGGTGGAGAACTAGTCTCAAAACAGAATTCAAAATGGGTTTTGAGTTAAAAAGACTAGCAGTTGACTTACTAACCGTACATCCCCAATTGCTCGCACATTCCTCTAAAGAACTAATAACCAGGGCCAACAAGATGGCTCAGCAACTAAAACGCTTGCCCTGAAGCCTGGACCATTATTCAGTTCTTCAGATCTACACGGTAAAAGAACAACTCTCGCAAAGTTGTCTTCTGATCTTTATTTGCCCAGCAATATGCATGACCCTCTCCCTCTCCACAAACAAGTAATTTAAAATTCAAGTTTTATAATTTTCTTTTTGAAAAAAAAAAACAAACTTATTTTTACTTTTTTATTCTGGTGCATTTATGTATTGCACCAACACGCGTGTAGTATCTGAGGAAGCCAGAAGAGGGCAGTCGAGCCCGTGGAACTGGAGTCAGACACTGGATCCACTGCAAGAACAAATGCTCTTCTCCGCCCCCCATTTTGAGTTTCATGATAATATCTGCACTGGGTGCCTAGGGTCGCCTCTCTTTGGTGTGAGCTGCAAGAGCTGGCTTCCTCTAGGAAACTGCAGAGTGTGCCTAGACGTCCAAGCCTCACTCTTGGAACAAGGAGAGAAAAGACATGCTTGGATCTTTCTGCCTTCTTTCCAAGGACACAGGATAACATTCCTAACACTCCTCCACTGCTCCTTAAATGACCATTGTTGTCTAGGCAGCAAAGTAAGACTGATCTGGTGCTGAACTAATAACCCTCTACCTTCCAAGGAGGTGGCAAAAAATGTCAGCAACTGGAATGCACCTGTTCACCACTTTATAATATCCAAATGTAACCTACTTTTACATTCATTCATTCATTCATTCATTCATTCATTCATTCATTCATTCATTAGGCATGAGTACATTGTTGCTGTCTTCAGACATGCCAGAAGAGGGTATTGGATCCCATTGCAGATGGCTGTGAGCCACCATTGCTGGGAATTGAACTCAAGGCCTCTAGAAAAGCAGTCAGTGCTCTTCTCCATCTCTCCAGCCCCTTCTTTTACATTTCTTATCATCTGTTTTCTAGTCTTAAAAAAATTTTTTTAACCTAGTAGTTAACCTAGTAACTCCTGTAGTCCTAGCTACTTCAGTGGCTGAACTAGAAAGATTACTGAGTCCAGAAGCTGAGGCCAGTAGAGGTACCAGTAAGACTTCCTCTCTAGAACCAAAACAAAGGGCACGGCTAGGGTCCTACTATTCACCTGACACCTGTTCAGGGTCTTCAGCTGACCAATCTTGGCAATGATGATCTCCTCTGCTTTGTCTCCTTTGGTCAAAGGGTTTCTAGTGCAGGACAGGGACTGCAGGCTCTGTAATTTATCCAGCTCATTGATAAATGACCACTGAAGCAAAGGAAAGAAACGTGTCAGGTCACATTTCGTTTTACTTGGCCTAGCAAAAAAAAAAAAAAAAAAAAAAAAAAAAAAAAAAGAAAGAAAGAAAGAAAGAAAGAAAGAAAGAAAGAAAGAAAAGAAAACAGAAAAGTAAAATCGCCTAGCTCATCTGAGGTACAAGATGCATCATATACCACCCCAGTTGGAGGGCCTTTACTCTCCAGCACGCCATGCGACCTCACTGACATCCCACACCTGTATACATCAAAGAACTTTAACCCTAACATGGGTTACTTTTGAAGAGTTTTCCTCTGAGGAAACATTTTGCTTTTGGTTTAATGTTTTTAAAGATTTGTTTTTATTTAAAATGTACGGACATTTTTCCCATGTGCAGTGAGCACAGAAGGAGTCCAGAAGACGGTGTTAACCCCAGTGGGCTGCCTTGGCAGCCAGTACTCTTAATCACTGAGGGCCATCTCTCCAGGTCCTAGTTTAACCTTTTTGGCAGAAGGAACCGTCAGACTTTGTGTGCATGTGGAGACCRTCAAATTGTGCCCTGCACACTGAGGTAGTTCTTACCTCTGATATCTGGTTGTCATTGACTACGAGGTACTTCAAGGCCGGGAACATGGATGTTTTGCATCCTAGAACAATAAAAATGAAACTGCGCAGTGGAAGTGAAAGGGAACGGCTAACAGAAGAGGGAAGGACATTACTAATATTATTTACCAATTTCAGCATCTGGAAAATGTATAGAGGAAAGTCCAATGTCAGAAAGGAGTAGGTGCTCTAATCTGAAATTAAAGTTAAATTTGATTACACAGGATACTACAAAGTCTTCTGGGGTATCTACTGGAGTAGATTCGCAAGTATTTTCCTCTTCCTTGGGTTTTCATCCTATTGTGAAGCACGAGGTCCGGAAAGAACGCTGACACTGCCCCACACAGAGCTCTAAGACTCTGGAGTGCCTGCTGTTCTGCCAAGTCCTAAGTGGAGATGTAGGTGTCACCACCACCAAGTTCTGCAGCTACAGATTATCTGGTTCCTGGTCCACAGTATAGGAGGGACAAGCAGAGTCTCTCGGAGAGTTCAAGTTAAAATTCCCCAAGGAACCTGCCCAGTTTAGGAGCCTCATTTTATATTAATTCAAAAAGTGTATCTGACATATGGCAATTCATTTACTAAAAATGATAAGGATCTTTAACAGGTAAATTTTAAGGGATTACCTTGGAAGATATGCTATCAGGCACAGCTGGCTTTCATCAATTGATGGGTTGGAGGAAAGGTCTAGTAATCTCATCTTCTGCAGGACATTCACTGGCCTGTATTGGAAAATAACAATTTTTTCAATATGGACTAATCTCTTGTTTACAAAGACAGGGGTTTAAAATAAGTATACCCAGTGTTACAAAGAGTTAGGGAGGAAGTGGATCTGGCCCTAAAAGGCCAACCCAAGGGACACTGTGTTGAAATGCTGGCAGTCAGGACCCTATCCTGCCTTGCTAATGGAGGAAAAATGCGTGCATTTGCCTTCACAAATGAAACTATTCTACACAATAGTTTTATAGTCTGAGTCAACTCAACTGAAGATTTTTCCATTTTTGACTTTCTTTCACATACTTCTGATATTATCTAAAAAGAGAGATGATGGGCCAGAAAGATGGCTCAGTTAGTAAAGGTACTTGCCAACAATCTGATGACCTGAGTCCCATCCCCAAAACCCACATGGGGAAGGGAGAGAACTGATTTCTCACAAATTGTTCTAACTTCCACATACATACACACATCCAAACAAGCACACAGTCTAAATAAATTTCAAAAGTTATATTTTATAAGAAAGAGATGAGAGCTTAGAAATATGACTCAGTGTTTAAGAGCATTTGCTGCTCTTGCAAGTTCTGTTCCTAGCACCCATGTCAGGCAGCCTGTAACTCCAGCTCTAGGAAATTGACACTCCTCCTGGCTCCCTCTGGCACTTGAAAACATTCACAGACAGATAGAAACACATTAATTTTTAAAAAAGGAAAAACTTTTTTTTTTGGTTGGTTCTTCAAGATGGAGTTTCAGAACTCATTTTGTAGACTAGGCTGGCCTTGATCTCAGAGATCTACCTGCCTCTGCCTTTGCCTCCTGAGTGATGTGATTAAAGGTATGTGCCACCACATCTAGCTAATCTTATTTTTTTAAGGGAAATGAAGCAAAAATATATTTATTTAAGAGCACATGGGTCCACATACACTATAGTACAATTGACTTACGCATATATTACCAATTAATGATCCTTCTTTTGCTAGACACAGCCACCCAGACCTATTATCGCAGTGCTAGGGAGGTGGAGGCAGATTATAAACGGAAGGTCATACTTGACACTAACTAGTTTGAGGTCAACTTGGGCTGTAATGAGACCCTGTTTCTAAACAAGCAAAAAGAGCTAGCGAGATGGTTCAGTGCTCAAGTTCAGTGATGACGTAAACCCTCTCACTCCAGTCCTGGAGGTTGAGAGCGCCTCCTCTGGCTCCTTAAGCATGGTATGTATGTGGTCTATAGATGTATACTCAGGCAAACACTTGYACACAAAAAATAAAATAAGTCTCACATTTTTAAATGAGAATGGACCTACAGCCTTGTCCATGCTAGACCAGTGCTCTACAATCAAGTCWCACCCTCCGCCCTTGGTGTTTGGAGACAGGGTCTTGCTTAGTTACCTAGGATAACCTTAAACTTAGGATCTTTCTGTTTTACCTTCCCAGATTGCTGAATTACAAGCATGTACTCCAGCTATTATTATTTAGTTAAAAAACAAAAAACAAAATGTACCTAATATACTCTGTACTTCACTGAGAATCAGAAAACCTACTATGTATGCAAAACTAATACAATCTTTTTGTTTGTTTGTTTTTTGAGACAGGTTTCTCTGTGTAGCCCTGTCTGTCCTGGAACTAACTGTAGAGCAGGCTGGCCTCGAACTCAGAAATTCGCCTGCCTCTGCCTCCCAAGTACTGGGATTAAAGGTGTGACCCCCTACTGTCCGGCATAAAATTATTAATTTATAAGGCGTCTTTGATGAGTTTTCTCTGGTTGGAGTAACATTTTATTTGACAATCTAATCTGTACTAGAGTGAATGAATAAGGAGTGTGTGCTACTACAACCTACACCTGCAAATCCTCCTAAACATTAGTGCTGGACTTTATCCAGAATTAACTGAATAGCAATAGAATCACCGAAGCAAATCCATTACCTTTCTGAGATGGAAATACTGTTAGACTTAAGGTAAAGTTCCTCGAGGCCTGGCCATGAAGGGGCGCAGTGCAGCACCTGGGAAGGAAACTGAATTCAGTGTCTGGCAGCGTCCRCTGGCCTTGCTCTGCCACATCATCACAGGAACTCCCTGCAGTGTGAACAGGTCATGAAAGCTGCACCCGGGCATGAAGTGGTGGTGCAGGGGGATGAAGGACCACACTGAAAGGCCATCCGGACATTCTACAGCTAATAACCAATGGCTAAGTCAGCGCCCAGCTTAGAAATGCTTCRCAAAGGAGCAAGGAATGCGGATGGGCACAACCAGCCTACTGATCCTGCAGGTGGCACTCACCTTCTTAGTCCTGACAGCAGGGAACATGCAAAGAGTATGCTGATCACACAGACAGCTCACTGGTTCTTAGTTTTTCCCTTCAGCTGCACTGCAGTCCTCCCTCCCCACCCCCACCCCCACCCCCACCCCCACCCCAGCTGCTAGGTGCTTTCCTATCCTCAGACTCCAAATCCAGGGCGCAGACAATGCCTCTGTGCCAAGGAGACCTGCGGCTACTCACAAGCGCATCACCACAACTGTGGATGGTGGGGACAATCTTTCATATAGGGAGAGGGGGAGACGCCACTGCATGCTCTGCCCTAAGAACATGTGCAGTAACCTAGGGGAGCAGGAATTATGACTTTTAAAACTCCACATAGTTAATATATGCCACTGTAAGCATCTGTGGTCAAGACTCCCAAGCAATACAAACGAGCTAAGAGACAGAACAGGCTGAGAAAGAACGTGGATTACCAGACCTAAAATCCCACTTCACCAAAGGATTACTCTTCTCTGGAATGAAGTTTAGAGAGTCTACTGTTTAGATATTAAGCTGATTAAAATGAAGCCAGTTAGGTTTCGATTCCCTTTTAAAGCAAAAATTGTAACCATTTATTACTATATAATAAAGCAAAAATGATTACCTCAGTCCACGTTATTCCTGTTTTGTTTAGGACCAAAGTCTTCAGAGTAGAAAATGTTCTAGTTAGAGGTGGTGAGTCAGAGGGAAACTGCAGTTTATTTTCACTGAGAAGAAAAAGGAGATGTGAAGTACTTATTTCTACACAGCAGACCCCGCACATTGACATCAACAGTCTGGGGTGTAATGCGAAGGTTTGAGAGGGGTTCTCATGTAGGTAAGAGAAGCCTGAGGTTTCCTCAGACACGGAAGTTGACTTGAGGAGACACTAAAGGTCATATTACACCCAYTTGCTCTATCTGAGGTGCCCTCAAGCCCTCTGTATCCGCCTTAGCCTGGTAACGCTTACCTGCACATAAAGCACTTAGGAAAGAAGCAAGAGGAGAAGGCTGGGGTGTGTTCAGTGGTAGAGCAAGGGGAGAAGGGTGGGGTGTGTTCAGTGGTAGAGCAAGGGGAGAAGGGTGGGGTGTGTTCAGTGGTAGAGCAAGGGGAGAAGGGTGAGGTGTGTTCAGTGGTAGAGCAAGGGGAGAAGGGTGGGGTGTGTTCAGTGGTAGAGGGCTTATGAAGCACAAAAACCTAAGCTTAGCTCCCAGCTCCATCAGAAGGAAGGAAGGAGGGGAGGGAGGTAGGGAAGGAAGGAATGGACCAGCCTAGTTGAGCCCTTGAAAAGTGAGGTTCTAAGATTAAATCAGTCAAATATTTGGGAAGATCTTAGAAAATGTGTCATTAGTAAACAAGGTAGAGAAATTATAATCCTTATCAAAACTATTAAGTAGTGTGCCAATGAACTTATTTCTAAAGAATTTTAAACACCAATTCCAGATAAATGAGCACATTCGATTCTAACCCCTCTCCTCTGCTGAGGTCACATGTCCCTCCGTCATGGTCAGGTTTATAAACTATGAAGCTCCACCCCCTCCCAACTGACCAGGATACAGATACACTCCTTATTCATGCACCTCAAGGGACCGTTTGAAGAGTGCCCCGAAGTGAAACTTTAGCAAGGTCTGGTCAGCCAAAGCTTCCCAGAGAGTACCTGTCAGCTATCAGAGAAGGCAGTGCATAGTCCATACCTGAGATCAAGAGCCTCCAGGTTTCTGAGCTGCTCTGCAATAAGAATCACTTCATCCCAAGTTGACAACAAATTTTTAGATAAATCTACAACTCGAATATCTAAACGCACATTTTAAGAAAAAGTAATTTCAAAACATTCACCAAAGACATAGAATTAATATCACTCTAATTCTAGAATAGGGATTTTTTTTTTTTTTAAGGAGTTGGGTGGGAAATGAGACAGAGTTTCTCTGTGTAGCCCTTGCTGTCGTGGAACTCACTCTGTAGACCAGGTTGCCTTTGAACTTAAAGAGATCTGCCTGCCTCTGCCTGGCAGAGGTGCTGGAATTAAAGGTGTGTGCTACTAAGCCTGGCTGGATKGGGATTTTTAATTTCTCACTGGGTATCTACTAGTTTAAATTTGTTTTCCATGAACACAAATGTTTTCACCTTTTAAGTTATCTATTAGACTAGATATAGTTCCGTGGTTTGGGTGTTTATCTAAACACCCCGAAGTCCTGAGTCCCATCTCTAGCAGCAAAACAAAACAGAGAAACACATACTCTGGTTCATTCAAAAGCTAAAATACTCATTTTTGTTTGTCAAAATGTGAGACAAGCATGATAACCAAAGGACAACCAACTGTCACAAACTCATGCAGGGCTGACCAAAAGAGAAAAAAAAAAACCTACAAAGACAGAAGACAGTGACAGACAGCAGAGAGCTGTTGTCTCTGATACACTGATATACTGAGTACCATCAGGCCTTGCCCTCAGCACTGCCTTAAACACAAACATGTACAAGCTTGTGCCCAAGC
>BDUI01003005.1:63318-74577 GCA_002335545.1 Apodemus speciosus | reverse complement strand
TCAAATATTAAGGGTATACCTGGTAATGCTGTTACATTCACTTGTTTCAACAATTCTAGACCAATGTTTCTTTAAATAATTAAGATTAAGGGCCTTTTCAAAATAACCTTTCCCGTGTTCCATCTGCTTCCACAGCAATGGAGCTTGATCATGTATTCAGAAAAATTTCCCAAATGACTTCGATGTAAACATTTAGTTGTGAGCCACTGTTCTGTCCCAATGCAATGATGTGAAATGTAAATCAATTTTCTGTACAATATAAGCCCTAAATGTATTTTGCTTTCAACTATCTGAGTAACTGAGGTGAAAACATTCATTGTTTTAGACACATTTATCAGCATTTCCTTTCACCCTTGATTAGATAAGGGAAGACTATAAAAGCAACTAGGAGAAGTTTAAATACAAAATTTGTTTGTACAAAGAAAAAGGAATCCTTTTAAAAATCTGTGGCAGAGCAAGCTCAGAAAAGGACACCAGAAACAAAGGTGGCTGAAGGTGTCCATCTTGGCCGARATTTCCACAAGCCACAAAGTACAATGAGTAAATCACTTCTAAATGGATGAGACTAGGAATCCAGATGTTTAGAAGCAAGATACTAGCTGGTAATGCACTTGAGCCCGTCAGCCAGGCTCTTCCTCGGGGAAATGATAGTGAAGCCAGGCCCTTTGCTTTCTAAATATCCTCTAGAAACCAATCTTGTTGTCACCAGCATCACAACTTTGTTTCAGCTGGCAATTTACCAACATCTGCTTGGCAAGGACTTTTTCCCCTTGACTCTCAGATATATATTTTTCCATTTTAAAGCTCTGAACCTAACACACAGCAGAACAAGAATATTGGAATCACATCAGCTATATTCCAGCCTATTCACGGGGAAACCTCCAATCTTCATATTTAAAGTATTATTTTGCCTTCAAAATCTTGGCAGCATAAATTATCAGTGTGCGTTATCACAGTTCAAAGTAATCCAAAGAAGTAAAAGCATACATCCATGTCACCACACAGGGTGTTCTTCACAGTTATATGTGAAGCAAATACAAATAGGTCAAAGGTAGCAGTCTTTTTTAAAGTAAGAATGTAAAAAATTTCATGTTACTTGTATTTTAATTTAAAAGTCATTAGAAATTTACAAATGAAATGATTAGCAGACAAAAGGCTTATTATGCATGTAAACTCATCAATGAATTGATTATTTTGGCTGGAATAGGGTCACACACTCCCTTTCAGTTCTTTGACCACTTTTATGAATATCAAACTCACCCAATCATTTGTTGAGAGCAAAAGAATATTGGGAAAGGGACAGAGTGCTTCCTTGGAGTCTAGTTGGACAGATAAATCACGTCAGCATTGCACAAGCCAGTAGAGAGATAATTAAGTCATTTAAATGTGAGGTTTCTTGGCTTCCCTTTCCTGTTTTTTTTTTCCTCCTTGTCTCTTGGAACCAGAAATCATGGATCCTGTCCCATGTCCTTTCCTGGCTCATCTTAACGTGCCTCATCCTCCCTGAGGTCAGGACACAGAGTCTCCTTTTATTGCAGGAAAACGAGTATTAAGAACAAATGCTTGCCAAGATTCATAAACTAAATGATAGATTTCCGTTCAGCCACGTAGGTGTTTGTGTGTGTCTTGACCTCACTTTATCTTAAACCGATCTCTGTATGTGTCCTTTCTCCTTTAGACTAAGTTCTGGCAGGACAGGGATATGTCCTCTTCATCTCAGCTCTTCTAAAACCTGATGTAATTAGGTGATAAGACACATTTCTTGAACAAAACTCAGCTGAAGACCATCTAGAGAACAACGTATTTATTTTAGGGATAATGAGATAGACCAGATGGTGACGTTATTAGCACAGGTTTCCACGATAAGAAGTGCCAATGACCCCCTTCTCTGCTGAGAAAGCTCAAAAGCCAGCTCTTATTTATTATCTATTCATTTATTTATTTACCAYTGACCATTTGTTCACTCTGCTGTATGGCTCACCCAGAGGAACGCAGTGAGTGCACGAGGCCACTTGGAGCCACGGTATGATGTTTTGGGCAGTGGGACCACCATTTGGCTAGTGGTTGTTGGCTCTCCACATTCTGTTCTCTTCGTCCCAGATGGCAGCTTAGCATAATTTCCCGTGCACTGTTGCCCAGCTAAATGATTCTGTCCAAGCTTGCTATGAAAAATATGGAATGATGTAATCTGGGAGGGAAACAATTTGGAACCTGTACATAGACATTCTACGTTCCTTTAATTAGTGAAATCCAATTCTGTCTTGCCTTTCAAAGGCTAAAAGTAAACCAATTGTGTTTTTATACATTCAGATATAAGTAATTTAAAAAAAAACCCTAAACTTTTGGGTGTTAAAAGGTCTTTAAATTTTTAAGATTTTAAAAATTATTTATTTATTTATTTATTTATTTATTTATTTATTTATTAATTATGTGTGTATATCCATACATACAGGTGTCATGGCATGCACATGGAAGCTAGGACATAACTTGATGGAGTGGGTTTTCTTCAACCAGGGGTTCCAGTGACTGCAGTCAGGTCATTAGATTTTGTGGCAAGCATCTATACTCATTGAGACATCTTTCCAGACTGGTATTTAACACCTTCCAACCTAAAAAACTCTGATGTCTTCTCCTTATACAYRTCATGCATACATTTGCCATATGAGCCAACATATTCATTCAGTAATGGACCACCACGTCATCCATACCACTTAGGCATAGTAAGCGGTTCTATCTATGTTTGTATACTCTATGTGGTTCTAACATATTAGTTAATATGCATTTCTCTTACTGTATTCTTATAATGAAGCCATGTGTGACTCTATATTTATATGTGAATGTGCACACATACACATTCATGTTCAATGTCTAAAAAAGTCAGTTATTTAAATATATCTCCTACATATGTTAGAATATCAATGTTTCATTACTCTTACTTCATAGACCGAGCTATCATTTAAGAAATTGTTTTGAGACATTTCATTGCCAAATTATTTGAAGTGGTTTTCCTATATAACTAATGGTTTGACTTACTTTCTATAAAAAATAGGGTCTAATATTGGAAATAAGAGACATTGGTTGTTTTCCAAAAAATTTGTATCAGCTATTTAGTTCACATCTGAGCTATAATATAGCATTGTTCCTGTTTTGACTGCTGTTTTGACTTAAACAGAATCATTCCCTATGTAATCTCCKACAAATGTTGAATTTCAAGATAAAATTACATACATTTGAAGAAATGCAGTATACAAATAAATACAGCATGCTGCTGTTCAGGGACTGCTGGTGCAATCTGCTGCCAATTCTTAAAGCATTAAACCCTGCAACTCCTCTACTAAATAATAATGCAGGCTTGGGGTGCGCTGGAGAACAGGGGGTGATGCAGCTATTGAAATCAACTGAATCCAGMATCCAGTTACCAATTTGGGCTGGAAACTTGCCAAGATAGATTTTGTTTTATTTATTTATTTTTTTACTACTGTTAAAGCTGACAGAATTAAGATATAAACATAGACTCAAAGAGTCAAACCCTAAAAAATAAAGACACAAGCACATACCAGTTAGAGAGTAGATTCAGCAGGGTTCTTTAAAGGAGCACGGGCACACACACACACACACACACACACACACATCAAAGAATTGTTGATAGTAAGTCAGTGTTGTACTGCCAAAACATCTCGAGTCTGATGTCCATGGAGGGTGGTGGCAGCAGCAACAGAGAACCTTACTCAGGAGGAAGACTTGAAAGTAAGCAGGCCCTTAGAAGCAGGTCTTCCCTCTCTGTTAATCATTTCAAGAGGTGGGTCTCAGATGTTTTTAGAGGTGTGTGTCCTAGGAAGTTTTAAATGCTGTCAAACTGTCAAACAAAACCGTCCATCATAGAAGGTCAGGTAATTTTGAATTTTAGTTTCTCCTATGCATCCCGTCCTGTGTCTTTAGACCACATCCTACACCTTGCTATTGCGATACCTACTGAGATGCAGTGGAACTTTGGTCAATGCAAGGGCTTAGCACTATCATTTGCAAGTTGGTAATAATCAACTTCAAAATCGCATGATTAAAAAAAGTAAACAATTTAGGAAAAATCAAGAGCTGTCCACAAAGTAATACTAAACTTAAATAGTGTTAGGCTGAGCAGTGTGTGGTACAGTGCTGTTCTAGAGTGTGTGAGACCCTGGGTTTGATTCTCACATAGAGCACTCAGACTTTTTTCCCCATTCTTCTCTCATACAGTAAGCACACTGCCAGTCTTCCCTTCCTCCCATGCTCCCAGTCCCTGCCCCCAACTTCCCCAGACTCTCTCCTCTTCCATTCCTTTCAGAAAAGAGCAGGCTTCCCAAGAATATCAACCAGACAAGTTTGATTTCATTGAGCGTAACAAGGCTCAGTGAAACAAGGCACAAACTCATATCAAGGCTGGACAAAGCAATATAGTAGGAGGAAATGGGTCCCAAAAGTGGGGCAAAGACACCCCAATAGACACATTTCTACTCTTAAGAGTCCCACAAGAACACACCAAACTACCTAACCATAATGTATGTATAAAATGTAGGTCCACCCCACGCGGGCTCAGTGGTTGGCTGTTCAGTCTCTGAACCACTGTGAGACTTGATTAGTTGATTCTTTGGGGCATGCTCTTGTGGTGTCCTTGACCCCTCTAGTTTCTATAATCTTTCCTTCGCCTATTATGCAGGATTCCTCTAACACTGCTTAGTATTTGACTGTGGATCTCTGAATCTGCTCCTATCAGTCTTTGGATGAAGCCTCTCTGATGACAGTCATGCTAGGCACCGATCTATAAGTATAGCAGAATAGCATTAGGAATCATTTTGTGGACCTTCTTTCTGGTTGTGTATATTTCTATCCTAGGTCTCTGGGCTGTCTATATTCTGGTTTCTTGACCTCCAGGCAGTGTCAGAGTTGAGCTCTCTCTTGTGGCATATGTTTCAAGTTGGACCAGTCATTGGTTGACTGTTCTGTTCCTCCTTTACCTTGGCCCATCTTGCAGGCAGAACAAATTGTTGGTTGTAGTTTTTGTGGCTGGGTTGGTGTTCCGATCCCTCCATCAGAAGACTTGATTGGTTATGTCATAATCTCATTTTCTATTAACCAGTAAAGTTAGTAGATTTTTAATTCTGTATCACCTCAATGCTTTTTGGTATTTAATAGGATTATTCAAGACCAGGATTTCTTGGCATTTCCACAAGGTTTTATTTCTATTATCCCCAATACATTCAGATTTCAAAGAACAGTTTGGGTGTTAATTATCAGATTTTTGACTTTTATGAAAACCCCATACCACATGTCCCAATTTCATACTCAGCTACATGTGGAATCTGAAATGTGGTTTTATCAAAATAAGCTCACACTTTGGTGTGTGGAATTTCACTGCTAAAGTAGAGATCATAATTTCAAAAACAAACACAATTTGCACTTGGTTTTCTTGAAAAAATGAGATGCTTGGCTGTGATCTGATGAAAAATGTTTTACCCAAGTGCTGGCTTTTCTCTGAAATGCATCTGTGGCTAGAACCAGTTGGCCGTGAGCAGCATCTTCTGCCACACAGGCACCATGGAATGTCTTTAATTGGTATTTTTTTTAAAAGAGAAGAACTTGGAAATTTTCCCTAAAAGTATTTTATTCTTCTTTAGAAATCCAAACTTCATTTTAGTATTTTCTATTTACTTGAATAAAGAACAGTATTTTTTAGGGACCAACCATAGGGGCAGATATGTTTTTTATTTTTCTAATTAATTAAAATGAAAAACTTGATTAATTGTCATGTAAGGCAGAAATATCCCATCATTACGCAGATGATACATCAGAAGACAGACAACTATTTGAATTCTATCCCTGCCACCTGCTAGCCATTGAGTAAGTTACACAACTCCTGTGCACCAAGATTCTCCATCCTCTGAAACGCAGAAAATTATAGGATAATTTTGAAGATGAGATGACAGATTAGATATTTGGTATCTTTTGTTACATTTTTGAAGCAAGGCAGATGGCCATGGGTGCCGCTGGTACTTCTGGGAAACTTTCAAGTCCTTTGGAAAGAACCCAAAGACCGGGGCCACAGCTCAGTTGGTAAAGTGAGTATTTGACCTGAGATTAGTTCACCCCAAAGCCACATTTTTGCAAAAAGCTCAGCATGATAGTATGGACTTCTATTTCCAGTGTGAGGGATGTGAGTACAGGAAGATCCATGAGGCATGCCGGAGCTTAGCATAACCAATACATTCCAAGCTAATGAAATGAACTGTCTTCAAGGTTTGACAAGGAGATGAGCATCCATCTCATCATACCTGAGGTTGCCCTTTGACCTCTACAGGCACATGTGTATACACAGACACCCAAACACATGAACATGAGGATATGCATGCTCATGGGAGTGTAAAACGTGTTATATCAGACTGCTTGTATTGTTTAGACCTTTGGGTTTCTATGGTGTGGCATTGAGAAAGTGATGTATAACAGTTTTATCTTTCATGAGCCTTATAAAATATTCTTGATTGCGCTAGGCATCAACTTAATTCTAAGAATTAACCTTTATGGTTAAAGAGATACATTATTCAATAAGAATAAAAGAAGTTCCTAGTAGAAGGATTCACATTACAGGTTTTCCCTGTAGTTTGCAAGGACTACAAGGTATCCCTGGACCCTCTGAGGACAGGATAAAAGGGAGATATATAACATGTGATCCTGTTGTCAGTGAGGCTGGGTTGAGAGCCACTTCTACCACTTCTTATTGTAAATCTTTCAGCAGGTTAATTAGCCCCTGAGATGGATAGTAGTGCATATCTCAGAGAGTTATTTTGAGAATCAAATGACATAACTCAAAGTCTTAACAATGTCCTTGGCACAAGATGAACATTCCAGCAATGCTTTGGTTTAGTTCTCATTGTGACTATCCCTTTCCTTTGCAGGACTCCTTCTTAGAGACCTGCATTTACTTTCTTGGAAGGAAAATGAGTGGACTAGAATATACAGTTTTGATCATAGACTTTCTCTTTCTGAGTATGTCCTTGCCCTTAAGTCTATGGTCTATATAGAAACCTACTTTCTCTTTTGAGAAGAGTCATCGGGTCTACCCGACTGAATCACTGGCACATTTAATSAGCCTTCAGTGTTTTTCACTCTCCATCTTGGACATTCTGTGGCAATCTAGACAAGTAGTTTTGGGCTTTTGTACTTCATCATGAGCATCCTTTTTTTTTTTATGAGCCTGTTGTTAAATCTGTATCTCTATGAGATTTATCCAAGTGAATAGCACCATCAGTCCTCTAAGAGTCTCTTATCCATGAATGATTTATAACAAAGGGAGCTCCTTCATTAAACAGCTCTTGTGTTCCAGAGGCTCTTGTGAGCTCAGAGAGCTAAGAGTTGTCATTATTATAGTAGAAGAAAAAAATGTTTATTCATGAGGAATAAAGAGGACATGGGATGTTTATCAATTTGTCGGACAGTTATATTTTCCCTTAGATTGCCTTTCTTTGCACTCTCTAACCAAGCCATTTTCACCTGTTCGATGAGCATTTTCTTCATTCCTCTGTGTCCTGCTCTACAGATGAAGAAGTCCATCAGTGTCTCTGCCTGAAAAGAGCTGCTGATGACACTCAAAGTGGGTTGCTTAAGAGTGTCCATCCRACTGTTATAGTAGTCTTTGGGTGAGGGTGGAGCCAGCCTTTAGAAAGGTATAGAGAGACTTTGGAAGGTCTGGAAAGGAGACCAGAAGGCTGGGCTTTCGTGATTGAAGCATATCATGTCAGAGATGAGTTTGTCAGAGAAACCTCCTGCATAAGTCCAAACATTGTCTGTTTAAAATAAAACTGGATTTTAGAAGGCAGTTATTCATTTGATCAGGTCTGGTCCATTTTAAACATTATAATAAAAATGGGATTTTGCAAAGGGATTTTTGATAAAGACGTGTCTTATTTCAAGCACATGCTACAATTTAAAACCTACTTAATGTGGTTTCCATGTTAATTTTTCAAGACTGGGAAACATTGGCCTCAGGTGCCTGTTATAAAATTTTCTTCACTTGAACTAGGTGCCATTTTAAAAAGAATTTGTTCAGGGGCAGGACCTTGACCTCCCTGTATATATGTAGCAGAAGTTCAGCTTTCTCTCCATGTGGGTCACAAATAACTGGAGTGGAGGCTATCCCTATACTTTGCTTGTACATGGGATATATTCTTCTAGCTGGGCTGCCTTGTCTGGCCTCAGTTGGGAGAGGAAGCACCTACCTTCACAGAGACTTCAAGTGCCAGAGGAGACTCAGAAGAGAAGGGGATGCGGATGGGGATGGGGAGAAGAATTGTAGGAGGGAATGACTGGGAAGGGGCAGTGAATGTGATGTAAAGTGAAGAAGTAAATTAATTTTTAAAAACTGCTTAATAAATAAAAATGCTCTTCTGTATTTTGAGACAAAGTCTAAGTATGTAGCTTACGTTGTTTGCACTCTGTGTAGCTCTAGATGGTCTTGAACGCATCGTGCTCTGGTTTCAGTTTCATCAATGCTAGGATTATAGTGTGTGCTACCACATCTGTCTCATGTGGAAATTCCTTTGTGTCTGTTCACTTGCTACAGTTTACTGAGACAATGTTCCACCTATCAAAAGGCAATTATGCACTGAAGATTAAGAATACATATTTCCTTTTTACTTGTCTCTTTCCACATCGTTTTCCAAGTACGTGGCTAATTTACCATTTGGCCTGATGTCATCACTTTGTTACAACAAAGATGGGACTTCAGAGGAGATTAATATGATAGACGTATAGGTGCAGGACTTTAGGAACTTTATCAACATCATTTTGGTATGCACACTTACTGAAACATGTTAAAGTGATATCTGGGTGAAGTTATGAGTTGTGATGTTTTTAATCTGTAATCATTATGTGGATCTGGCTTCAGTTTATTGCATGTTTAAAAGGATGAATGTGTCTATAAAAGCCAGCTAATGTTTTATTAGAACATTGATTGGTTTAATTCATTAATACATAATGAAATATGCATTGTAAGAACATATTTTTTTTGGCTATAAGTCAAGAACGTTTATATGATTGAAGAGAATTATTTTTTCCAGGAGAATAAAGTTTAATAATAATCAGATGTTCATTCTGGAAGTACAAGGACCATTGTAGCAACGTTGGAATTAAATTCAAAGGCTTGCCTTGTAGTTAGCTTCTGCAGAATCACAGTAATGTTCAACATATAGAAGAACAAATTTTCCTTCATTTGTCTTGATTGTCCAACTTTATTCTGAGTGGCAACTGTAGACACTAGAGTGAAGTTCTATAGAGATGACAATTAAAACACAGAGCCCAGATCATACCTGTTCACTGTTCTAGGAGCTTGAGTCTAGGGGAGGTACATTGCACAGATCCATAAAACTTCACCTCCAGTTGCACAATGCAATTGCATTACTCAAAAAGCATTTGCTCTGGTGTCCTTTTTTGTATCTGTGTGCTATTTCACATGTTCAACGAGTGAGTTTTATTTCATTCCATTTTATTTTTTTTGACAAGCTATTTTGCAGTCAAAGCTGGCCTCAAACTTATTATTTAATCAAAGATGATGACCTTGATCTTCTGATCGGCTCCCTCTTAAAAGTACCGGGATTGCAGGTGTGTGACAATTTCTTCTGGTTCTTAGGTGGTGCTAAGAATCTGAACATCTGAGTCACATACACAGCCCTTTGACAAGTGTTTTAAATATACTTTTAAGTATTATATTCTAGTCAATGATAACTCTATAAGCCATATATCATCCAATTTTGCTGGAGTAAATATGATAGGGCAAGTAAAAGGAAAAGAATATCTCCTGGAAACTGGCAAAGAGGATGAACTATGTCTACCAGTTAGAGGGCTATAATCCCTTGATTCTGTCTCCTGTACYTTCCTGATGCCACAGCCTGAATTATTTCRTGKTTTTCTTATATCTGTAACTGTTCTTACATTTCACAGTTTAAAYCMACCTGACTCTACTCTGTTTCCAGAGTCATTATTCAGGGTGAAAGTCAAAACACCTTAGGGCAATGTTGACTTCCTTCAGACCAGGTTCTGCTTACTCTTCCGGTTGCTGTTCYTCTTGGTATCTCAACGCTGACTTTGTATTCAACTGCCCCTGACCTGCAGCAGACACCTCCCATGTTAGTTAATATGAGTAGACCTTTCAGACCTTAGCTGGCACAGCTTGCTTCAGAGAGTGCTCCTGATCATTCCCTTCCTGCAGACTGCTCTAGCTCCCTCAACAGGGTGGGTTAGTCCTCTTCTGACAAGCAGGTCTGACCTTATGGAGTGTCATGTTGTGGATCCCGGAATCATATTTTCATACCCTGTGATACTAGCACCTCACAAAGCACTTGACATCTCTTAGTGACTTAAAATTCATGTATAGAAAGATGTAGACAGTAATGTGGGTGTTCAYGGCARTAAAAGAGAAATAAAAGGTTTAGATTTGAGTTTTGTTTTCCAAATCTCTTCATTTAGAATTTATTAATATATTTATTTTGTCAGGTTAGTTTCAAAAGTTTCCTCTTGTCTCAAAGTGGGGTGAACAATGTATATATATATATATATATCACAAAAATCATTGTAATGATTTTATTTATGTCTTTAGTATTAATTTTGCATCCATTATTCTGAACTAAAGCTAAAGAAGTATGCGTCTATTAAAAATCAGTGTGCCACAATTTTGTCTTGGGCAATAGGATATTCTAGACAAAAGTCTCAAACTACATCGGATTGACTGAAAAGCGGGAAATTACCATCTCTCGCTGTTATCTTATTCTACCAGAACCTCACAGAACTTTAACTTTAGTATGGATTTTGTTGTTCTAAAGGTGATTGCAAAATCATTACTGATTTAACTACATTATCAATTCAGATAGCTGTGAATTTCTAATATGCCTCAGTTCTMTCTACCAGGCTACAGAAGGTGCTGTTTGAAAGATAGCCCTTTAAAATAGGAGGGCACAGATTCRTTGATAAATAGGGCATGCAGCMGATCTACCTACTGGAAGGGGCACAACCTGAATATTCCTGTGTAGTTCTGTGAAAGTTTCCTAAATGGCAGATTCATTTAATTGTCTGATTCATGGTCCAGATTCTAGCATGGAAGCATTCACTGGCTCTACTYTGTTGTGTTGTTTTGCATGCACCAAGCCAAACCTGTAAAGGATGGATGGACCCTAAAAGTGAGAGGAATATACCTTATTTGCACTACATTTATTATTAAACCAGTAGGCAAGCATTAAA